>CAUYQV010032282.1:0-20441 GCA_963574575.1 Galagoides demidoff
TGTGGTCCCAGCTACTTGGGAGGCAGAGGCAGGAGACTTGCTTGAGCCCAGGAGTTGGAGGTTGCTATGAGCTGTGATGCCATGGCACTCTACCCAGGGGGATAGCTTGAGGCTCTGTCTCAAAAAAAAAAAAAAAAAGAAAAGAAATCCTTCAACCCCTCTCCCTCTACCCCCCAAAAGATACTCTTCCTTCATTTTTTCTTTTTTTTTACTTTATAGTTTTGTCTTCCCATGGGAACTAAGTTCATCTGAAATTCATCTTCATAAATGGAATGAGGTCAGGAACCCCCCCCCTTTTTTTTTAAAGAAAGGGCCTGACACTGAGGCTGGAGTAGCTGTGGCATCATCATAACTCACTACAACCTCCAATTCCTGGCTCAAGAGATCCTCCTGCCTCAGCCTCCCTAGTAGCTGGGACTACAGGCACATGCCACATGCCCAGTTAACCAATTTTATTTGTCTTCAATAGTGAGGTACCACTGGCTTTCTCCACTGACTCATCATGCTAACTTCATCATATATCAAGGTCTTATGAATGTAAAAGTTTGTTTCTGAGCTCTCTGTTCTGTTTATCCACAAGTATGTACCCTACTGAGTTTACTATGGCTGCGCAGTATTTTTTAATATCTGGGAGGTGAGTCTTCCTTTTTCAAAACAAACCTAGCTGTTCTTGGGCATTTATTTTTGGATAGACATTTTAGAGGAAGATGGCACAGTTTCCGTTTCTACAAAAAGCAAGAAAAAAACAAAAAGTCCCAATGTTGCATTGAATATACAAGCTAATTGAAAGAAAATTAGTATCTTTAAATGTTAAATCATCCTGTCCCATACTGTGGACTCTCTCTCCGTGTATTCAGATCATCTTCTATTTACTTTTTTCAAGTTCATAACTTTTCTCCAAAGAGGTTTTGAGAAACTCTTTGATACTTTACTTCCTAGGTGCTTTATAATTTTGTACTTGGGAATGGTATCATGTTTTCTATTATATTTTATTGCTGGTGTAAGACATGAATCCTATTGAGTCTTATAAGGTGATCTTTCTTCCAGTGACCTTGCTAAACTCTTATAAATTCTAATAGTTTGTTCATTGATTCTGTTGACTTTTTGGTATGGTTGGATATATCATCTGCAGATAATGGCGCTTTTACCTCTTTCCTTCTTATCTTTCTATGTTTTATTTCCTTTTATGTCTTTCTACATTGGTTAGAGCCATCAATATGATGCTGAACATTGGTGGAAAGTCCAGGCGTCTTTGCCTTATTTCTGATGTTGTAGGAATGCATCTGAAGTTTTTCCTTTGAGATGGAGTTGAAGCACATTCTTCTTAGTACAGTATCACAAGAATGGAAAAGCAAGTATCCAATGTGCTCAATACTAGTAGGAAGTCAGTAGATGATCTAATACATGCCCACCCAGAGAAATACTCAATTCAGTTCAAGGTGGGGGGAAGGGAGAGAAGGCAGGGGATTGGTGTGCTCTCACCTAATGGGTGCCACGTGAGGGTACATGGCACACCTGCTGGGAGGGGGACACAAGCACAACAGGGACTTTACCTAACAAATGCAAACATTTGTAACCTAATCATTCGCACCCTTCTATTAAGGTTTTCCTTTGAGTAGGATGCTCCATGGCCTTGGATGTAAAGACTTGTAGCCGTTCACTGTAAACTGATCTTCCCGTCTTCGTGGTATCTCAGGTCTGTTTCCATAGGAAACAATTGACGCAGAGTTTGCATGTTAACCCTCTACTGGAGGAAGGAGGAATCCTAAGGAAGAAAAAGCCCTGGGAGTGAGACAGGAAAGGGGGGAAGCAAATGGAAGGAATAGATCCCCAAGCCGATCACAGCTCCACCATGGTGACTGCTTCAAATGGCTGAGTCTTAGAATACCCTGACAGGACAGGCTTAAAGGGAGCATGGCTTCTGCTGGTCTCTTCCCGTGTTTTGTCTCTCAGTGATAGAGGTCAGCCCCAGGAGGCCTCACCGTCCTGATGTCTGGATTCCTCTCTCGGCCTCTTAATAGCTTTTACAAAGCTGAGTGCCTCCATAGGCTCAGCCTGGCCAGCGCACCTGTAAGGGGTCCCTGACTGTGGGAGGAGCACTGCTCCCAGCAGGTGTACCATATGTCCTCACCAACCGTACTCGAGAAGCACCAGAGATGACCCACCGTGACTCACTCAAGCCTTCTTCCCTCACTCTTGGTCTTAGAGGCCCCTGGAATGGCATAAGCTACTACTATGATCACCCTTGCAAGTAGCAAAGGTAGGAATGGCCAGGCAGATATGGGGTGCTACATAACAGGGTTGAGTTCATATGGCAACAGAGTTACAGCGTGGCACACTTTCCAGACTTGCTTGAAGTTTGCTGAGATCATGTGCCAGGAGTATTAAACAATAGAGCCAGCCTGGATCTGAAACTAAAAACACTAGGTCTATATTCTTCAGGACATCTCTGTGATGTCTTTTAGGATGTCCTTATGATCAGCCCTACTTGATCATATATAGAAATATATACACTATTGTGACTGTGTGTATATACAGATACAGTTGATCCTTGAACAACATGGAGGATAAGGACACCAACTCTCTGCACAGTTGAAAACCTACATATAACTTTTGACTCCCCAATAAACCTAACTATTTATAGCCTACTGTTGACCAGAAGCCTTACTGACAGGACAAACAGTTAACACATATTTTGTATGTCATATGTGTTATACATATAGTATATATTCTTACAATAATAGAAGGTGGCTTGGCGCCTGTGGCTCAAGTGGCTAAGGCGCCGGCCACATGCACCTAAGGTGGCGGGTTCGAATCCAGCCCAGGCCCTCCAAACAACAATGATGGCTGCAACTGAAAAAAAAAAAATAGCCAGGCATTGTGGTGGGCACCTGTGGTCCCAGCAAATTGGGAGGCGGAAGCAGGAGACTCGCTTGAGCCCAGGAGTTGGAGGTTGCTGTGAGCTATGCCACGGTACTCTACCCAGGGGGACAGCTTGAGGCTCTGTCTCAAAAAAACAAACAAACAAAAAACTGTGATTCCCACATAATCCAGTCTTTTAGTAAACTGTCAAATAAAACACACATAAGAATTTTATAATAGTTATATCCTCTAAATAACTAATATCCAATAAAATGAATGGAACCTGCATGGCCAAAGGATAGAAAGTTGTATTACAGAAAATTCTTAGGTGAACTTACCTTCAAAACATAACCAGTATTCTGAATTTTGGGATTATTCATTTTTTAATGTTTGATTTTTACCACTCATGTTTGTATCTCTAAGTAATACATTTTAGAAATTTGTCTTGTTAACCTTATAAAATGGAATTCTACTATATGTATTTTTCTGGCTTGTTTGGTCATTAGTGAAGTTTGGAGGTTCATCCACTTTGATGCAAGTAGTTATGGCTCAGTAGTTTTTATTGCTTTATAATACCTCACTATATGAATATGCTACAGTTTATCCATTCTGTTTGATGGGCATGTGTGGTGTTTCTAGTTTTGGTGTTCTACGAATAATGGCACCATAAAGCACATTTGTATATGTCTTTAGTGCATATGTACTAGCGTGCATTTCTAGAACTAAAGCTGTTCATAGGATTTGGAAAAAAATTTATTAGTTACTCTGAGACTACTTTGCAGAATTTTTGAAATTATAATCACACCAGCATTTTGTGAAAATTGCCATTTCTCCATATTCTTATCACTTTTAAAATTGTTTGACATTTAAATGTTTACTAATTTGACTGTGAAATGAATCTCATGTTTTTTTAAAACTTTTTATTTAAAAATAATTTTAAAATTACAGATACATTATAAGAATAAAATCGTTCCTCTTGACTATTCACCCAGAGTCCCTGGTTAATCATGTTTGCCTTATTCTTTGAGTTTGTACGTGTGTGTATGCATATGTGTGTATTAATGTGTCCACAATGTAGTCTCCAGGGAGTGTGCAGGTATGCACACATCCACACCTTATTTCCTTAACCTTTGGAGAAGTTGCATATCCTATCACTACAGGTCTTCAGCATGTGTTTCCGGTAAGCAAGGATGTTTTCTGCGTAATGATGCTACATCTGTTAGAATTGGGGAAACGAGGATTGATAGAATCCTTCTATCCAACTCGTAGACCTCATTCACATTTTCCAGTTATTTCAAGATGTCTTTGGTGATTTTTCCCTTTCTGATCTCAGATCCAGCACATGGATTGCCCTTTGTTGTCAGGTACCTTTAGTTTCTTTCTATCTGGAGCACTTTTTCAATTTCCTTGGTATTTGTGACTTTGATATTTTTGAGGAATACAGGCCAGTACTTTGTAGGATGGCCCTCAATTTGGGTTTGATGTTTTCTTATGACTTTATTCTGATTATACATTTTGGCAGGAATTCTGTATAAATGATCTTTTTTTTTTTTTTTGTCAGGAGGCATGCAATATAACTTCATCACTGGTGATGTTGACTTCTGTCACTTTCATAAGAGGGTGTCTTCCAGATAGATCTATTAAGTTTTGTTCTTACTAATTAAAGAGTAATGAAAAAGTATTGTGTAAGGCTGTATAAATAACCTCTTCATCAAACATTCACTGAGTAGTGGCATTCTTGATTCTTGCCTAATCAGTTATTACTATGATGATTGCCAAACGGTGGTTTTTGATTTAATTTCATTTATTCATTCATTTATATACTTATAAGTAATGACTCTGGATTTCTATTTGAATATGTTATAATCCATTATAAACATTGTGCATTTTGATCCCTGAATTGTCACAGAATTAGTCAATGTGATCTTATTCAAATGGATTGCTCTGTTATTTTGATACATTCCCATTATTCCTTAACTATTCCTTACTTTAGAGTATTGTAGCCTTGGAATGAGCCATTTCTTGAAGGATAAGATACCTCTCTCCTTTCAGTGAAGAATGATAATTATACACTAGTGTCTAAACCTTGGTGAAGTCATTTATACGTTGTCTTCCTTCTATGGAAGACAACCCTCACTCTTGCTTCTAACTCCAAGTGAACAGTTAGAAACTATAACACATACACTTGTATAGATACAAATATATTACTAGTTTATAAACAGAGAAGCCTACATATTTATGTCTATTCCTGTGTATGCCCATTTCAATAAATTAGAAGGTATAAATTTATACTGAACTCTAATCCTAGCCTTCCCTTTGTCATATTTGTAACTCTTTTTTTGTAACCCTGACAATGAGAAACCTGAGTCTCATAATCCTCAGTATATTTACCTATTCATTCAGTCTCCTTTTAAGTAATTAACCACCTGACGAACAGCCATCTCCACCACTTCAGTAAGTCTCCTCTCTCTTCTCCGTATGCTGGTATGTGGTTTTTGTGGGAATTTTCTTAGCTTACATATTATAAGGATTTGAAAAGTTCCTGTTTCTTTTGCCACTCTCCCTTTAATTGTCCATGTTTTCCTGTTGAATATTTGCAGATATATTTTAGATTAATTGGCTTTCCTGAATCTTGTATATTGGTGTCATTCTTAAGTCTGGAAAATTCTTGACATAATATCTTCTAGTATTTCTTCTGCCCCATTCTCCTTTGGAAACTTCATTTACATGTAAATTAGATGTTCTTGTTCTAGTCTCTTCTAATCTGTATTTCATATTTTTTATTTTTTTGTGTTTTCTTCTGAATAATTTCTGAATTATTATTTCTGAATTTAGTCTATTTTCCTGATCAGCAGTTCTTTCTTCAGATTTAAAACCAAGCCGTTTAGTTATTTTCTGCACTTTAAGAGATAGTTGACTATTCTGTGACCACAAATGTTGTTTAGAGATTTTCCTAAAAAGTTTATATATTACCTTTCACATAAAGATCTGAAATAATGTTTTTTTAGTATGTTGTGATGTAGAGGTCAAAATCCGTATTTTTGTATGAATAGCTAGGTGATGAGTACAATGTATTGAAAAGTCCATCCTTCCCCTATTGCAAGATAGTAAAATGCAGTTGACCGGCTGCATATGTGTGAGTCTGTTACTAAACTGTCTTTTATCTGGATCCCTGCATCTTTTTTGCATTTACCAGATTGAATTAACTGCTCTGACTTTATAATCTTAATAACTGCCATATAGCTTTCAGCTTTGTCCTTCAAGACTGCTGTAAGTATTTTTGGATCTGTTGTTACTGTTATTTCTAAGGTGGCTACTTGGTTCATTTTCATTCTTCATTACTATTCTTATGTTTGAGGTTTGTTTTTTCCTCTGTCACATCTGTTCCTCACCATTTCTGTTGTTCTGTTTCCATCACTCTTGTCTCTATCCTTTACCTCCTTTTCTTATTCTTCTCTTTTTCTTCAGATTTACCTTTCCCACAAATAATGCTTCAATGAATTTTTTTTACATGTTTCAGGGATTGATCTTTGTGATAATTTTAAAATATATGTACATTACTGAATAAAATCACTGAGAATAAGAGTGCACATATTTAATTTGAGACAGGTTGGACTGTTTTCCTGCATCAGTGAATAATCATTCCTGTATGTTCACGTTTCCACCAACATTTGACTTTGCCCAGTGTTAATTTTGTTAGTGTTAAAGGTATAATAGTGATGCTTTAACTTTTATTTCTCTTATTAATACATTAGAAGATTTTTAAATGCTTGTTAGCGTGTACATATCCTTCCCCTGTTTTTCTATTGGACTTTTTCTCCTTATTGATTTTTAGGAGTTCCTTGTCTGTTCTGGATTGGAGCTCTCTAATAGACTTTTCTGTGATGAAAATATTTTGTACTATTGATCACAGTGACTTGGCTACTGTGATTAAAGACTTGACTTTTTAATTTAAATAAGCACATGTGGATAATGCCTCATGAATTGGAGAGTTCAGCTCTAGATACTACTCCTTTATCATTTCTGGGCACTGCAAATATCTTCTGATCAGTGGTGTTCAACATGGTACAAAAATAGGCAAAAGACTTGAATCAACATTTCTCAAAAGAAGATGTGCAGATGGCTAACAGGCATATAGCAAAATGATCAGCATCACTAATCACAAGAAAAATGCAAATCAAAGCCACAATGAGATCTCTCACACCTCTTTGAATGCCTATTATCAAAAAAGACAAAAGATTATAAGTGTTGGCAAGGATGTTGAAAAAAGGGGACCCTTATACACTGTTGGTGGGAATCTAAATTGGTACAGGCATTAAGGAACACAATATGGAAGCTCTTCAAAAAATTAAAGAGAAGTATCATATATATAGCAATTTCTCTGTATAGCCAAAGGAAGTGAATACAGTATACTGAAGAGAAATCTTCACCCCCATGTTCATTGTAGCATTATTCACAATAGTTGGAATAGTTTGGAAACAACATAAGTATACACTGATGAATGAGTGGATAAAGAAAATGTGATGCACAAAATGGAATATTAGTCAAGTCTTAGAAGAAGATCCTGACAGCATGAACCTGGGATATTATACTAAACGCGATGAGCTAGACACCAGAAGACATGCTGCAGGATCTCATATGTATATCCTAGTCCATTTTCTGCTTCTATAATACTAAAGTTTGGGTAATTTTTAAAGAAAAGAATCTTATTTAGCTCATGGCTCTGGGGCTGGGAAGTTCAAGAGCATGACTCTGGCTTCTTATATGTGTCTTCTTGCTACATCATGGCAGAGCGCATCACATGGGGAGAGCGCAAGAGTGTATACGTCCTCTCAGGAGGTCTCTCGTGATTTTTTTATTTTTATTTTTAGGAGTCTGGCTCTGTCACTCAGGCTTGTATAATAGTACAGTCCTAGCTCGCTGCAACCTCAAACTACTGGGGTCAAGCAATTTCCTGCCTCAGTTTTCCAAAGCACTAGGGATACAAGCATTAGCAACTGTGCCTGTACTAAGTTACCAGTCTCATCATGGAGGCCACAGCCTGATAATCCTACCTAAACCTAATTAATTACCTTCCAAAAGCCCCACCTCAATCAACATATGGGATTTGGGGATGAAGGTGCCAACACATGACATTTAAGGGACACATTCAAACCATAGCATTTTTCCTTTGCCCTCTCAAATTCATGTTCTTCTTACATGGAAAATATATTCATTCCATGCCAATAGACTCAAAGTGTTAGTTCATAATACCACCAATTCAGAAGTTAAATGTCCAGTGTCTAATCTGAGATTCAAGGCACAATTGATCCTGAGATGAATTTGCCTCCAGCTGTGAGCCTAGGAAATCAAGTTATTGACTTCCAAAATACGTTGTTTGGACAGGTATAGACATTCCCATTCTAGAATGGAGCATCAAGAAACAAGGAAGGGAAAATATCTCAAGTAAGTCTTATTAACATAGAGGAAGAAACTTAGGCACAAAACATAATTTTAAAGAATTTACTTGAGCCAAGGTGAGAACAGCTACCTGGGAAACATTTTCAAGTTACCTTGGGAAGTGCATCATTAGGTCTTTGTTATAAGCAGGTTTTCAAATGTAAAAAGGGGGACAAAGAGTGGGATAATACAAAGTTATTTGTCAGGAATTCTAACTGATTTACAAAAATGACTTTAACTGGTGTTTGGCTATACATTGCCTAACTACAAGTGTATGAGTTATGGTGTTCATTGTGTGGCATTGTTATGTCAATTTATAGTTACTGGGGCATCAAGAGTCCACATAGCAAGCAGCTTCAAGAGAGATTTACTTAGCTCAAAGGAGGGAGATATGCAGTGGGACAGGGCTGCTGTCTCATTCCAGTGCTTTCTCTTGGCCTGATAATTTAGGGGAGGCTCTCATTCCTTAGGTAAAAAGTTTCTTTCATTTTTCAGTGTTAAACTGAGCAAAGAAAACAATGTTAAGTCTTAAAGCTGGAGATTAATCTCATTTTACTCAATATCTGGTAAACTGGTGTGGAAGTTGGCCCCCTAACTTAGGGGGTACTTATGCAATACCTCTCATGGCTTTGCTGGCCTCACCCTATGCTTCAGCTCTCTTGGATTAGCATCTCATGGCTGGTGTTGCATACAGGTAGCTCTATAGTACTCCTATTGGTGATGGTCCTACCCCTGTGGCTCCAGTAGGCATTGTCCAGGTGGAGACGTTCTGCAGCAGCTTGTACCTCACATTTCCAACCTGGCATTGGCCTAGTTAGGGTTCTTTTTGGTGGCCCCAGCCTGCAAAAAGTCTCTCCCTGGGCACACAGGCTATTGCCTCCAACATCCTAAGAAACTGAGATGGAGAAAGTCATGTCCTCATAGGTCTTGGATCCTGTGCACCTGCAGAATTAGCACCATGTAGATGCTGCCAAGGTTTATGATGTACCTTTGAGAGCGGTATTTGAACCACAGTGCAATGACTGAAAAAATAAATTTATGATTAAGAGAAGAAGGGTGAAAATATTTGGAAAACAACTGTTTTATATAGGCTTCTTAGGAAAAGAAACCAAGGATTTGGTTCTGCTACCATTTGCCAAGGAAGAAGTATGGATAAAAGGAACATCAGGACAAGGGGAGAAAGACCCTAAAGATAGTTCAGAAATCCAGGCTCCCATCACACTCTTAGAGATACAAGGGAAGAATGGTTTTAAGGGATGGGCCTGGGGCATCCTCTAGTGCAGTGTTTTTCAACTTTTTTTTTTTTTAAATTTCATGGTACACTTGAACCTATAGTTTAACTTCTGAGGCACACTTAAAATATGTCAATCAAAAAAAGAATAAAAAAAAATACTTACTGTGCTTTGAACTTCTTTGGAAAATAATTGAATTAATGATCTTAAAAAATTTTGTAGCACACTTAAGATCCTGTCATAGCACACCAGTGTGCTGGGGCCCAGCCTTTCTGGGTCTCTGATGCCTGTGTTGGACGCACTACTTCTTGGCCACTCCACTCCAGCTGTACTTAAATTTATTCACAAATATTTTTTATTTGCAGTACTATCCCCATTCAACCTCAGGTGACTCTTAGAATGTAATATAATTTATTTGTTGATAATATGTGGTCATGA
This sequence comes from Galagoides demidoff, assembly GCA_963574575.1. Taxonomy (NCBI): domain Eukaryota; kingdom Metazoa; phylum Chordata; class Mammalia; order Primates; family Galagidae; genus Galagoides; species Galagoides demidoff. The sequence continues at coordinate 9,972 of CAUYQV010032282.1, forward strand.
GAAAAGTTTTGAGACAAAAATCAAGAAACATAAAATCCACACATGTGGAAATAAATGAAGCCCTCCCAGCAGCATCAATAAACCGAGCAGGTTGAAGCTTGCACAGGTGAATCAGAATTCTGTTGACTGTGTTTCCTGGAAGGGAAATAATGGACCATAACACAGTATCTTAAAACTTTCATAATGACCTATGTATCTGATTATGTGTTTGTTATGTGAGGATAGTATTATTTTACTCACCTCAATTATTAATTGTTAATATAGGCTGTGGTCTCCAACCCCCAATCTGTAGACTTCAATCTCTATTTCTAGCCACGCCCCATCATTCTCATCTTTTGTCTCGTAGGAACCAGCTGCACAGCCGGAGGTGAACTGTGGGTGAGAAAGCAAAGCTTCATCTGTATTTACAGCCATTCCTCATCACTCACATCATGCCTGAGCTCCACCTCCTGTCAGATCAAGGGTGGCATTAGATTCTCATAGGGGTGTGAATCCTACTGTAAACTGCTCATGGAAGGAGATCTAGGTTGTGAGTTCTTTATAAAGATCTAACTCCACCCTTTCCCCCATCTGTGGAAAATTTGTCTTCAATGAACCTGATGCCAAAAAGATTGGGGACCTCCAAATATAGGGATCAACATATAATAAAAATTCCACAAATATTTGTTGGCCTTGACATACAACATGCAGTAAGAACTATGCTATACACAATATATCATTCTTCAGTCAGCCAACTTTACCTAAGATTGACTTGACTTGATTTTATGGTCTGTGAAAAGAAATTATTACACAGTACAGTTAGTCTCATTGTGCAGAGTATAGCCTTTATCATGTTGCAAGTGGTAATATTGTTCTATCAGTACATAAAAGTTTAGAACATGTGATGACATCTACAGCAACAAGTATGGTCAAGTCTAGAAATATCAACTTTCAGTCATTTAAAAATTCACCTATCTGGAATATTTCTTTGCTTGACTATTTTGCATCATTGAGATGTTAATCATGTGGTTTAGTATTTGAAATAATTTTCCTAAATAGGAAATGAATTATTAAATATATTTTTGAAAAAAAATGATCTTAAACTTTGTTGTATAATTTGCCTTTCTGCCCATGTCTTCATCCTCCTGGCCTTCATCGCTCCACACACCTCTCAGCTGTCTTCACTCATTACTTTCTTCTACCTGCTTCATACTCACATATTGAGTGAATGCTTGTTTCCTGCTAAATTTTTTAAAATCCATTTACCTTATCACTTCACCAGTACCGAAAGTGTCTGTGCAGTGAGTGAACCGTTTATTTTCTTCGTACATCATAATGCCTGGGATTTTGGGTCAGCACATAGGAGAGGCCCTGACTGCTAAATTGTAAAATTTACCCACAAGTTCTAAATTATTCTGCCAGCGATTTGACACGTGTTTGCCTCTTTCTGGTAGATTGTGCTGAAGAAGTCATCCACATTTTCCCATTGACAAACACAAAGCACAGGACAATTGTTTGGGATTTATATCTCTATTTCTTATTTTCCCCCCACAAACCTGTACATTCTATTATGTCTTTGGCATTTTCACGTGGATGCCTAATAGGCAATTCAAACTCACCTCTCAAATTAAACTCATTTTCCTCCCCTAAACCTGTTCTTTTCCCAGTTTTCTCTACCTTTCTACAGGAATTGGCTTCCTCTTCACCTGGTCACCATGACAAACACTTTAGTGTTTGCTATTTTTCTCTCCTATTTTACGGACATCCCTATTGACATGGCCTTTAGAACGCATCTCATTTACCTCTTACCCCTTCCACTGCTGCCGTCAGAATCTAAAGCCTCACCACATCCCTTTTGTGTTATAGCTGGTCTCTCTGCTACTTTTTTGTCCCTCCCCTCTGCACACACCCAGCCTCCTCATATAACTGTCAGAGTGAGGCTACTAAAACCCACCTGTGATCATGGCCAACACCTCCCATCGCTGTCCTCCATGTTTAGAATAAACTGCAGAGTCCTTATCTGACCTGCCCATCCTTGCACGATCCGGCCCCTCACTATGTCTCCTTACCTTCTCTCGCTGTTCCCATTACTCACTTTTCTCCAGCCACATGGTTCCACCTGCTTTAAACATCTTTCCACCTTAGGCTCTTTGTCCACAGAATTCCTTGTTCCAACATGCTTTTTCTCAGGAATCCAGTGAGTCTATCATTTTACTTAAGTCTCTTGTTTGAACATGATATTATCATAGATGCCAATTCTAACCACTTTCTTTGAAGCAGCATATTCTCTCCTATGTAACTTTCCACCCTCCTCAAAGAATTGGTGAAAAACTGACATTTATCTCTAACCATAAGCATGTAGGCCCACTGAAGGGAAGAAATTGGAATCCCTACACTAAAGGAAATTGATGAAATACTAACATGTCCCCCAATACAATGCAGTTTTTGACGATGACAAAATTTCTGTGCTTAATTTAGAATACATCTTCATTTTGTTTCTTTTAATCCATGAGATTGGGCTCTATTTTTAAGAAGGCTAGACTTTATTTTGTAAGTTGTCTTTAAATTGTGAATTATTAAACTCATAATTCTCTGAATTGTTAATTAGTTTGTACATTCCTTTTAGAGTAATCCATCACATACTTTATCATTACTATGTCACTCTCAGGAAGATAGACTGAAATAGAGAGATCCTTTAGTGTTTAAAAATAAGTTTTGGCCACCAGATGGAGACCTAGTACCGACTTTTTATGATAGGGTCTGTGAGGAGTAATCCTAAGAATAAATGCTTAAACCAAAATGCTTTGGTTTCTCTCCCCCCTCCTATTGTGTATGTTTCTAACAATTTTATTAGTTAGATATATTATTTACCTATATTCAGGACTGCTTGGAGTGGTTAGTAAATTGTACTAGAAAAGAATCACAGCATATAAAGCAAGCAAGTCCATATGTACTCAAGGATCAGAGTACTCAGCTGATTCTCTGGTAAGGTGTGATGAGCACAGGCTGTTGAAGAAAGTCAACGTGTGTGGATGACGCTGAGTGACAGGATTTCAGGAGTGAAGGCATATGTATTAGTGAGGGAAAGGGTTAGACAGGGAAGAATTCAGAAGAGAAAAATAACTCCTGACATAGTAAGTGTGCTTTCCTGGGAAACAGAGAAGACAATAAAGGTGATAAAGTAGGAACTTTCCACCATATCGTCAGCAGCAAGATGTTCTGAAAGATCTTCTGTCTGGCCAGGCAAGTTGGATTCTGCTTATGCTTTCCTACATGAACGGAGAAGTGGGCTGATTTGATCACTTTATCCCTTTTATTTTTGGAATCATTTTTCCATGATGCCATATAATTGGGAGACTCCATGTGTCACATATGAGATGCCCAAATTAAGCAATAAATGTTCTCTATGAAGCTTTTTAGCAAATACGATTTCCTCATGCCTGAAAGAAAAAAGACTGCAGAAGGGAAAATTACAATAATTTTTCTATTTTTACTTGCCGAGTTTTATTCACCTTACTTCCAGAGGTGGTCGAGAAAAATAAAAGTATCTTTGTTTCAATGCCAGGAGGAGAACAGTAGTTCATAGCCTACATGCGACTTGACCTAAACCTTAGAAGAAAAATTTGCCTTTTGTTTCCCTGTCACCTCACAGAGAGGTTGGTGACCTCTGTTCCGGTTATCTCTCACCCCTCGAATGGCAGTAACCTTTCAGGTGATCTCTCTGCTTTTGCTCCCTTCTCGGTCCAATTGACCTTCAGCAATTCTTTCAAGCTAATTTACCTAAAACAAAAACGACCTGGTCATGTTTTTGTTGCCCGGCTAAAAGCTGTCAGAAATTGCCTTGAGTGCAGTGCCAAACCCAAACTCGTTAGCACAGCGAAAGCTCCTTTAACCAGGCCCCACCTAGACTGTGGGCTTGACGCTTAGCTCAGGTGCAACTTTGGAGGACTGCTTGAATCTTACCAACGAAAGGGGTTTCACCCTGGCTTTTGAGTTCTCATGTTGTTTGCGCTGTTACATTTGTCTCCTCTTATCTGTTGTTTTACCTCCTGTGGTTTCAGTTACCTGCACTCAACTGCAACGTGAAAATAGGTGAGTACAAAAGAAAGAGAGATTATGAGAGCGAGAACGACACAATATTAATAACCTTTTGTTATACTACGTTGCTATAATTGTTCCATTTTATTATTAGTTATTGTTGTGAATCTCTTGCTGTACCCAGTTTATAAACTAAACTTCAGCAGTGGTGTGCAGGGATGGTAAAAGCAGAGTAAGGGTTCCTCATCCACAGGTTCTAGATCACGGGATTCAACTAGGGAAGATTGAAAATATTTGACAAACCAATAAAAAATAACAGGACAACAATAAAAATCATACAAGTACAAACACAGTAAAATAGCTATTTATGTAACATGTGCATCATAATAGGTATTATAAATAATCCAGAGATAATTAAAGTACATGGGAGGATGTGCTTAGATTATATGCAAATACTACGCTATGTTACAGCAGGGATGCAGCCTCTGCAGATTTTGGTATTTGGGGGTTCTCAAACCAGCCCACTGTGGTACTGAGGGACTGCTGTATATATGGGGTCTGGTGCTATCCACAGTTTAGGCATCAGCTGGGAGTCTTGTATCTCCTGCAGATAAGGGGGACTACTACATCATTTCTTACCTTATATGGTATTTAACTTGATTGATTTTGAACTTGCATAGATTTTGAGTTCCTTGAGGTTGGGGATCCCATCTTATTTCCCAGGGTTTTCACTGCAAAAAGTATTGTTAGAGGTCAATTAGTAAATTTTTTGATGAATTTTTCAATTTTGTTTTCATAAGAACATGTAGTATCATTCATGTCCTGTCACTCCATAGTATGCACTTTGGATAATTAATAATCAATTTTTGCATTTTAATGCTCAAGACCCAAATAGCCTGTTGGGCAACATAAAAAATAAAAAGAGAGCATTGTTAGTTTAACCTCTTAAAATGTAAATAATTGGTTGCCTTTAGATTATGTCATGAATATAATTTGAGAGAACTGATTTCTCTTTTAAAATTTATATACAAATTGAATACCAACAAAATCAATCTATAACTTTGTAATATTAATGAACATGAAGAATTAATTTCTTTCTTTTTTTTTTTTTTGAGACGGAGCCTTAAGCTATCCCCCTGGGTAGAGTGCCATGGCATCACAGCTCATAGCAACCTCTAACTCCTGGGTTCAAGCGAGTCTCCTGCCTCCACCTCCCAAGTAGCTGGGACCACAGGCGCCCGCCACAACGCCCGGCCATTTTTTGGTTGCAGCCATCATTGTTGTTTGGCGGGCCCGGGCTGGGGATTCGAACCCACCACCTTAGGTGTATGTGACTGGCGCCTTAGTGATTGAGCCACAGGCGCCGAGCCGAAGTTGACATTTTCTTTATGTCAGTAGCTTCATTCTTTAGTATGTGGGACTTGTTTGGGATTATATATACACACACATGCTCAGATACATAGGTATAAACTGCTATAAAGATAAACTTCATAGTAGGAATGATCACTCACTTTATTTAAAAATTTATCATAAAATAGTTCAAAATGATAACTGTAAATTGATACAGTATATTGATAACAGTCTTTGAGTAAGTCATTTAAATTTGTACTAAGTAAAGTGAAAATAAACCATGTGATAATTTGAACAGGGAAAATTTTTTTTTTTTTTTTTTTTTTTGAGACAGAGCCTCAAGCTATCCCCCTGGGTAGAGTGCCATGGCATCACAGCTCATAGCAACCTCCAACTCCTGGGCTCAAGCGAGTCTCCTGCCTCCGCCTCCCAAGTAGCTGGGAACACAGGTGCCCGCCACAACGCCTGGCCATTTTTTGGTTGCAGCCATCGTTGTTTGGCGGGCCCGGGCTGGGGATTCGAACCCGCCACCTTAGGTGTACGTGGCTGGCGCCTTAGCCGATTGAGCCACAAGCGCCGAGCTGGAAAATTTAATATAAATAATTGTTTGTAGAGAATTAACCTTTAGAAGTTAAAGAGAACTCTATAAAGAAAGAAATAGCAGATACAGGGAGCAGCTGCTATCCCCAGTGCCGAGGCAGAGCCCCAAACAAATTTTTAAAGATTCCCCTAATCCTATTCTTATGGCTGAGAATGAGACCTTACTGGGTAGGGCATTGCAGTAGCGCACCGGATGGCACCACAGTCTGGAGCTGGCAGTCAAGAAACTGTCTACTGTGCATTATCAGTAAAAGCTGCCAGGAAGCCTGTTGGATACCATGGAATTTTCCTGGTGCTGCTGGCTTTGGAGGCTGGCAGGGATGCTGGCTGGGGCACCAGCAAAACTGTGAGCAGCTGTGCTTAGGAACATTGTGGAAACTCACAGGGAAGCTAGCAGGGGCAGTGGCTGAATTCCCCTGGAAGCTGCTTGCCGGGGTAAGCACCACCCTGTGTTCCATTTGCTGTAATAACAAGAAGAAAGGTAGCATAATAACTAGAAAGAGAAGCTCTCTTCCTTTCCAGTGATCCTCTTGTGTCATCTGCCAAAAAGCGTCACGTTGTGCTGGCAAGCAAAGAAGATAAGTTCACAGCATCTAGCTCCAGTACCACAGCAGGACATTGTGTGGGTTTGGAGCTGAGGGAGCTATATGATAACTGGCATGCTGGTTTTATCTTTTTCTTTTATTATTACATTTATTCAAGCCTAAGTGGACCAATTCTATTATATCCCTTCTCTGTCTTCAGTTGTCATGAGAAGCCCATGACTCCAGGATTTCCATCATTGCCTAGTAGTCTCTCATCTTTCTGACTGGTCATGCCCTAATCTGCACCTCAACCCTTCTGCATAGTTTCTTTCTTATTTCGTTTTAATTTTATTTTTATTTTTTTGAGTTTTAGAATATCAGGGGATACACATGTTTTGTTTAACATAGTTTTTGTACAGTTTGAGTCTAAGTTCAAAGTGGAACCTTCCCCCCAGTGTACACTGTACCCAATAGGTGTGAATTTACCCATCCCCTTCTCTTCCCTATCCCTGAATAATTTCTTAAACTCTTCCACAAAGCCCTTTTATGATATATTTTCAGGAAAATCCCCTGAATTTTTAAACTTCTAAAGATGTCCTCACTTTTTTTGCTGTAAGAATGAGCTATTCCCTGAGCATACTGTTCTGCCCCTTTGTGTGGGGCTCTTTTCTTTGTAATCCCTGGCACTGCTGGTCTTGCGGTAGGCTGAAGGAGATGCTTTCTTGGCCTCTCACTGCCAGATTCCCTACTCTCCCTGCCCACCTCCCCAGTTCTGCTGCTTTTGTTCTCAGATGTTTTACCTGCTACCCCTCTGTGTTAGGTTGTCTGATGACCCTCATTTTTTGAAGAGTTTTAACACCTGACTCTGTCACTCTTTCCAGTTTTGTCATTGATTCATCGTGATTTCAGTATCCAAAAAGATGACGCTTTCCTTAGTACGTGGTCTTTTATTTTCTTGATCATTCTCTTTCAATAATCTTTTCTGTAACCTGACCTTAGAACTCTTTATTGTCATGCCATTATCAGCTCTTTCTTACTCTGATTTATAAAACCATCCCACTTCCTAATGTTTCTAGCTTATTCATTTAGGAGTCTGCCTCCAAACTGTCTTTGGCCCGTTTGGACCCATCCATTCTAGTAGACTTTTTTCAATGTCTTTCTCCTTCCTTTAGTTTTCCTTACCTGGCTTAAATTCCATATTCTGTTTTTGTAATAATGTGTACAATCTAAACTGTCTTCCATTTCTCTTCCTTTGTTACAAATCACTTCGTAAAAACTTAACTTGGTGAAATCCATCTGTCCACCTCCTTTGTGCCTCAACCTGGGCAGCGAAATGTGGCTGAAGAAAACATGTGACTATTGTAACTGGTCTAGCTTTAAATTTATAACCAACAGCGTCAAATTAACACCTTCTGGCCACCCTATTACATATCCTCGATGTATTTACTCCGACTTCCTACGTGATTACCTTCTTCTTACTCTTCACAAGGACTAACATATGCTTCCTACTTCACTGAAGAAGAAACAGGTGGAAGGAAACTTTGCCACACTCTGTCACTTATTTTTTTATTTATTTATTTTTTTTTGTAGAGATAGAGTCTCACTTTGTTACCCTTGGTAGAGTGCCATGGCATCAACACAGCTTACAGCAACCTCCAACTCCTGGGCTTAAGCAATTCTCTTGCCTCAGTCTCCCGAGTAGCTGGGACTACAGGTGCCTGCCACAACCCCCGGCTATTTTTTGGTTGCAGTTCAGCCGGGGCCGGGTTTGAACCCGCCACCCTCAGTATATGGGGCCGGCACCCTACTCACTGAGCCACAGGTGCCACCTCCATCCCTTTTTTTTTTTTTGAGACAGAGCCTCACTCTGTCACTCTGGGTGGAGTGCTGTGGTGTCATAGCTTACAGCAACCTCAGAACTCCTGAGCTTAAGCAGTCCTCCTGTCTCAGCCTCCCTAGTAGCTGAGACTACAGGTGCCTACCACCACACCCAGCTTTTCTTTTCTTTCTTTTTTTTGTTTTTTTTGTTTTTTTTTGAGACAGAGCCTCAAGCTGTTGCCCTGGGTAGAGTGTCAGGGCATCGCAGCTCACAGCAACCTCCAACTCCTAGGCTCAAGCAATTTTCCTGCCTCTGCCTCCCAAGTAGGTGGGAGTACAGGCACTCACCACAACGCCCAGACATTTTTTGGTTGCAGCCGTCATTGTTGTTTGGTGGGCCTGGGCTGGATTCAAACCTGCTGGCTCAGGTATATGTGGCTGGCACCTTAGCCACTTGAGCCACAGGCACCAAGCCCAGCTTTTCTGTTTTAAGTAGAGACAGGGGTTTCGCTCTTGCTCAGGCTGGTCCACCTACCTCAGCCTTTCAGACCGACCTATTTGCAAATATTCTGCCTGCCTGCCTTTTACTTTGAATAACTTGTCTCTGTTCCCATCTAGAATCAACTTTACCATTTGTTTACTGTTATCTTTTTTACCTATTAAAGGACTTTGTGCTATCTCAAGTTTTTTTAAAAAGAACCTTCCCTATCTCCTTCCAGCTACTTCATGATATCTCTCCTCCCTTTAACAAGATAATTTTCCCAAAGCATTGTGCGGTTTTCAATTCCCCTTTACTCATTTCTCTTGAACTTACTTTGCTGAAGGCTTTCTTTGTCATTGCTATTGTGATGCAGTTGAGCTCCATATTGTTAAATCCAGAGTTGCTTTTCTTTTTTTTGACTTCAGCTTCTGACTCACTTGATTACCTCCCTTCTTTTTTTTTGAGACAGAGTCTCACTTTATTGTCCTCGGTAAAGTGCCGTGGCATCAGAGCTCACATAGGGCTTAAGTGATTGTCTTGCCTCAGCCTCCCAAGTAGCTGGGACTACAGGTACTCCCCACAACACCTGACTAGATTACCTCCCTTCTTTAAATATTTTTTTCACCTAAGCCCAAGGAATTACCTCCTTCTGGTTTTGCTTCTGCCTTATTGACAGCTGCTTCTCAGTCTCTTTGGCAAGTTCCTTCTCCTATTTTTGACCTCTCACTACCAAAACACTCAAGACCTTGGGTGCTTTTGCATTTTGTAGCATCTTTCTAGTTGTCAATATCTATAAGCTAACTCCCAAATTTACGTCTCTAGCTTGGACTCCTAAACTTCAGACTCCTTAGTCATATTAATATCTCCAGTTATATTCTTTCTTTTTTTTTTTTTTTGAGACAGTCTCACTATGTTGCCCTTGGTGGAGTGCCGTGGTGTCACAGCTCACAGCAACCTCAAACGCTTGAGCTTAAGTGATTCTCTTGCCTCAGACTCCCAGGAATCTGGGACTACAGGTGCCCAGCACAACACCCAGCTATTTTTTTGTTGTTGTTGTTGTTATTGTTGTCATTGTTGTTTAGCAGGCCCGGGCCAGGTTCAAACCCACCAGCTCTGGTGCATATGGCCAGTGCCTTAACCACTGAGCTACAGGCACCAAGCCTCCAATTAGATTTCTAATAGGCATCTCAAAATTAACATGTAAAACTGAACTCTTGATTGCTCCCTCTGTCTCAATTGGTCTTCATTAAGAGAGAAATCTGTCCTTCCACTCATTCTCATCAGAAACTGGTTGAGTCATTATTGACTACTCTTTTGAAGGAACCCCGAGGCCAGGGTAGACTCCCACCTCTTGAAACAGACCACCCGCCGGGAGACACAAGGGACCCCCCAGGCCAGGGTAGACTCCCACCTCATGAAACAGACCACCTGCTGGGAGACTTCAGGCAGGGATTTTCTGAGCACTGGCTGACTGACTACATTCCGGGGACTCCCTGGGTGCTTGGGGCGCCTGGGACTCCCTGGGTGCTTGCGGGCGCCCCTCTCCACATCCTGCGCGTGCCAGCTACCCCAACAGCTAAAACTCACCCCCTGACCCCGTTCACTCCCTGCTCGGCCTTTGACAAACAACAGACCTCTCTGCACAAACCCACTCCCTGCTGGGAATGCTTGGAATTTCGC
>CAUYQV010032284.1:0-23028 GCA_963574575.1 Galagoides demidoff
GGACCACAGGCGCCCACCACAATGCCCGGCCATTTTTTGGTTGCAGCCATCATTGTTGTTTGGTGGGCCTGGGCTGGGGATTCGAACCCGCCACCTTAGGTGTACATGGCTGGCGCCTTAGCCGATTGAGCCACAGGCGCCGAGCCGGGATGGATGTATCTTAAGTTTAGTTAGCCCGCCTTTTGCAAGCTTGTACTTCAACCCATGTCACATCTGGTTCCTTTGTGGAGACCATGACCAGGGCCATAGGGGTCGCAACACTTAACTAGTTTTATGATCTTTTCTGGGTTTCTTTCCAAATATATAAGATCCAAGAAAATATAAAGTCTTGTTAATACTTTATCTTTACACAAATCTATCAAAAACATAAACAGAGCTCTGCACTTTAATCAGAGTCACCTAGGCTAGAGTGCGGTGGCATCATCATAGCTCACTACAACTTCAAACTATCCTCCTGCCTTAGCTTCCTGAGAAGCTGGAACTATATAGGTGCACACCACTGTGCACCAGCTAATTTTTCTTTTTAGTAGAGATGGGGCCTCCCTCTTGCTCAGGCTGGCCTGGAACTCCTGTGCTCAAGCAATCCTCCCACCTTGGCCTCCCAGAGTGCTAGGAGACATTAGCCACCACCCAGTTAGGACTGGCTATTGGTATCATTTCTTCATTTCTTTAGATGTTAAGATCTTTGATGAATTGTCTTCGTAAGGAACATTTTCTTAGGTGGTAGTGGGAGGGTTGGGGAAATAAGATATTCTTAAGAAGGAAGAACATCGCCCAAATAGTTTGTAGTATTTGGTGTGATGCTCAAACTCAGTTGCTGCAAAAATTAGAGATCCCTTTCCTTGGGTCCTCCAATTTAGAAGAGAGATTTTTAACAGTGGAAGACTGATATATATGTACCCTGATCAATACTGAAAAATCTGTCCGCTTTTGAGAGTCTTGTCTCTAAGAGACACCTGGCTCAAGCAGGGATCCTGGGCATGTGTGTGCATATATATTTATAGACAAAATATACACTTGCATACCTACATCTATATTTATTTCCATAAGTAACTATACATAGTAGAAACTTAAGTTCATGCTAACACTTTTTTTTTGAGATAGGATCTGGCTCTCTTGCCTAAACTAAAGTGCAGTGCCACAATCATAGCTCACTATAGGCTCAAATTCCTGGGGCCAAGTGATCCCCCTACCTTGGCCTTCCAATTAGCTGGGACTACAAGCTCATGCCACCACACCTGGCTAATTTTTTTTTAAATTTTTTAGTGGCAGAGTCTTGCTATGTTTCCCAGGCAAGTCTTGAACTCCTGGGCTCAAACCATCTTCCTGCCTTGGTCTCTGCTGGGATTATAATCCTGGCCAACACTTTTAATTCCAATTCACTACTACAGAATTCATTTTGGCCTTTTTCATGTTTGTAACTCCCTTTTCTGACAGTGAGAAACCTGGCTTATAATATCTTTAGTATACAACGACCCCCCATATCCACAGGTTCAACCAATCATAGATCAAACATATTTTTAAAAAATAAAATAATACAATAAAAATATAACAAATAAAAAGCAATAGTGTAACAAAAATGTACATAACATTTACATTGTATTAGGTATTATAAGTACATTTAGAGAAGATTTAAAGTATATGGGGCATAGTTTATATGTGTATACTAGGGTGACCAGATTTTAACATTGGTAAAGGGGGACAACATGGGGGGGTGGGGGCGGGGCAGGGCCTGAAAACAATGCAAACTTTCATAAGCAGTTCTTAATAATCACTTCTCAACAATTATTTGTTATTATTACAGTTTAACATTATAAAATTAACAAAAATAATATAAAACTCATATTCAGGCGAAATAGCCACATGGCAGCCGAAAACCGTATATTCCCTTCCTGTTCCCCCACCCATTCGTGCATTCTTCCCAAAAATCGGGACTTTTTTTAAATGCTGCAGGACGTGGGACAAATTGTTCAAAAGTGGGACATTTGGTCACCCTAGTGTACTCTGCCATTTTATTAGAGACTAGAACATCCTCAGATTTTGGTATCCTTGAGGGATCTAGAACTAATTCCCTGAGAATATCAAGGAATGACTATATTTGTTCATTTGATCAAGTCTTCCTTCCTTTAATCAATTTCCTCACATCTTCTTCCTCTTCTTGGGCTCAGACCTCAAATGGTATGGTTGGTGAAAATGAAATGGGGTTAGTGAAATATTAATAGATGATAGCAATGTATATGTCAATTTTCCTACCATAGGTCTCTCCCCTCACCCATGTGGACACTCTCTTAACTCTTCTAGGCCCCAAACTCACTCTGGGCTAGACTGCCACCTCTTCTCCCACCTTCTTTGGTCCTAACTAATGATTATTCAGGAAAGAAGGAAGATACGATTTCATTTAATTGAAAAGAAAATTACTCTCAAAAATGTCAAACATGTCTAAGTGTAGAAAGAATATTACACTGAACCCCTATATGCTTCTCACCTAACTTCAATAATTATCATGCTTGCACCATTTTCTTTGCAGAGAATTTTAAAACAAATCCCAGACATTTTATCAGTTCACTCACAAAGACAAGTACTTCTGTATGAATTTCTAACAAATAAAGACTTTTAGAAAACATAACCATGCTATCATTATGACAACTAACTTCACAGTAATTCCTTAATATAATTGTGTTTCAGTTTTCCCAGTTGTTTTATTCAGATCAGGGTCCAAACAAGGTTTACCGTTGCACTTGGTTGATATTCAGTCTATTCAATTTTTTTTTTTTTTGAGACAGAGTCTCACTTTTTCACCCTCAGTGGAGTGCTAGTGACGTCATAGCTCACAGCAACTGCAAACTCAGGCTCAAGCAATTATCTTGCCTCAGCCTCCCAAGTACCTGGGACTACAGGCGCCCACCACAACGCCCAGTTATTTTTAGAGATGGGGTCTTGCTCTTGCTCAGGCTGATCTTGAAACTCATGAGCTCAGATAATCAACCTGCCTGGGCCTCCCAGAGTGCTAGTAGGATTACAGGCATAAGCCACAGCACCTGGCCATTATTCAGTCTCTTTTAGTCTATGAAAGTTCTCCTTTCTTTCCTGCATTTTTTAAATGCTATTTGTGTGTTGAAGAACTTTGGTCTTCTGTCTTATAGAATGTCCCACATTATCGATTGCTTTTCTTAAGCACCATTTAATTCCTAATTCTCAAACTCAGATGCATATTGGAATCATCTAAGAAATTTTAAAAGTTATTTATCCCCAAGTCACATCCTGTGACATTCTGACCTTAAACATTTTTAAAACATCCTAATGTTTTAAAAGCTCCCCAATGATTTTAATGTGACAGAGTTTGAAAAGTGCTAACTTAACTTGTTTCTATGTATCACTTGAACAAAAATGTTAGGATCTAGAAACAATTAGATTCGGGTTCACTTGTATTGCTAACAATACTTTATGGACCGTGCCCTGTACCTCTTGCGGCAACTCATCAAGAGGAAAAGTACTTTGTAGTAGTTTTCATTTACAACAGACTTTTGGACCACTCATTTTATTAAGTCCTCTCCCTTCTCTTGTTATCTATTAAATGGTAGAGGAATAGGCTGAGGAATAAAAACTCAACAAGATGCTGACATGGTATTTCCCCCCTATTTAACCTACTAAACTGGGTAGAAAAGGGTTTACTGACTGACACTTCAGCCAAATAACTTTCAGTCACTTATGGCTAGACATCTAGTACTATCTGGCGCAAAGAAATCTCTAAGCTTTCTTCTATTATAGGGTAGTCCCAGATTATTACATGCTAGGCATTATTCTAAGAACACAATAGTGCTCACAATTATTATATAATCCCTACTAGTGCCCACAACATCCCTATCTATTTCCTCACATATAGTTTGGGAAAGTCAGGCATAGGAAGATTAAGTAATTTATCAAGATCCCCAGCTAGTTAGTGATAAAGCCAGGATTACCCTGTGTCTAACCACTATGCTAGATGGGGAATGTTGGCTGGGAAGAAACAGAAAGGAAGAAATTAGAGTAAAGCGGGGTCCCTGAAAGCCTGGTTGCCTGAAAAGAGGTCATGGAAAGTAGAAAGTGGTAACTTGGTGGCCAGGAGAGAAGGAATCTCTAGTTATTTTTTCAGCAACAATCACATTGGCTATGCTAGCAATTGTCTGCCTAGAAGATGTTAAGGATTTGTGGGAGAAGAGGACTAGAGTCAGGTGGGGAGAGCTTTCTTTGAAGTAGTTTAGCCTTGAGGAGAAAAGAAATTGGCAAATGGGGGGAAAGGCAGCAACTACTCTCTCCAGGCTAGTGATAAATTTGATGTTTCTGAGAGAGACTGAAGGTCATCCTTCCAGACTTCTAAGGGCCCTGGGGAATCCATGCTTTCCAACTGAATTTTAGTGTCATTTTTATGTCAGCTTCTTAGGCAGGCTTTACATCAGAAAGAATTGAAGGCTACAGCAGCATCCTTTCTAGATTTAACTATTTAGTTCTATTTCTCATGAGCCAGGAGTAATCTTCAATCTTTTCTTTCTTCTTCCCATACGCCTTCCCATGAGTAGAAGTAAGGACAGGGTTCCTAATGGGTTAAATTGGGACAACCACCGAGAGAAGCTTCCTAGAGAGCCCAGGAAGTGACTTTGATTCCCACCGAGGCTTCCTGTGCCTCAGCCTCAACTTTTCTCCAGTGTCTGGGGAGGGATCACTTTCACCTCAAGGACATCCTTTGAAGATACTCATGGGACTGAGAGTGGGGTGCAAAAGAGGATGCTGCAAAGGCGTGGACGGTAGAAGAGATCTGTGCAGCTGTGCCACACTGGCATGAGAGGAGCGGACCACTTGCAATTTTTCTGGCAAATAGCGATTTCCTACCTTTCAAGAATCCTTTGGAAATATACAAGTCACAACTAGAGTTACGGCCTGAATACGGCCTTGGCTTAGGATGGCTAGAGAACTGAGAAAAAATGCAGCCCCGGACGCCCAGTCTGCGGAGGAGCAGAGCGGGCTCCTGATGGTAAAGGTGGAGAAGGAAGAAGCCTCCGCCGCAAGCTCACCCAGTAGCCCGGCTCTGGGCTCGGAGTGTTCCCGCCAGCGCTTCCGAGGCTACCGCTACTTGGAGGCTCCGGGGCCCCGCGAGGCACTGAACCGGCTCAGAGAGCTCTGCCAACAGTGGCTGCGGCCTGAGATGCACAGCAAGGAGCAGATCCTGGAACTGCTGGTGCTGGAGCAGTTCCTGACCATCCTGCCGGGGGACCTGCAGAGCTGGGTGCGGGAGCAACATCCGGAGAGTGGGGAGGAGGTGGTGGTACTGTTGGAGTATTTGGAGAAGCAGCTGGATGAACCGATGCCACAGGTAGAAAGAACAGGTTTAGTATCTGCGAACTGTGGTCTGTTTCTTCCTGAAATCTCAGGATCAAAGTGAGGGGCATTCCTTTAAGATCCAGCAGTTTTTGATCTCTTTTTGTACTGGCAAACCTCTGTGGCAGCAAGGTGAAGTCACTGGGCTTCTTCTCATACTATTTTTAAATACATAAAGAAAAATAGAAAGGATTACCAAAAACTCGGTTATTTTAAAATACAGTTAACAAAGTATTAAACCAACGTGATAAAACTATATATGTGCTTTTTTAAATTAGTGCACTGAATAGTAAGACCTAGGGACAGGGCTAATAACTGGGAATTTCAAAGTGGTGATAAGCGTGAATGACTTTGACTGTATTTATCTGGTTATAATGTGATGTGAAAACATCTGCAGTTTCTATTGGTGACAGAGTCCTGGGTGCCACTTGCGCCACATTGGTTGTTTCTTCCACTCATAAAGGAAGGAAATGCTGAATTTCTCTTAAAGATCAGTAAAAGTAAAAATATTTTTTTCCTATTCAAATCCATGGTTATGAAGCTCTGGTAGAAAATGAGTTGCTTTTTACCTCCATCTTCTTCCCTGTTTTATGAGACTGTTTCCACTTTGCATCATCCTCTGTCCTTGTGCACATACATTCAGAAGACATGTGACCAGAGCCTTCTAACTAGTAGCCAGGAAACCAAGGTTCTGACCTTGGATCTATGGCATCTGAGCCATGTAACAGTGAAAAGTCATTGCAAGTCTCTTAGCTTCATTATCTATAAAAGAAGTAGGAAATTCTGAGCTGCATATGAGACAGTAACTTGAAAACTGAAATTTCACTATCCAGGCAGTCCCCGAGTTACAAACATCCCACTGAGGTACAACTTACAGTTACAAACAGAGGCTATTAAAGATAATAGGTAAATGTAACTGTTCCAAGTTACATACAAATTCAACTTAAGAACAAACCTACAGAACCTATGTCATTCATAACCTGCATATAAATGTCTAGAAAGAAACCTGTACACAGGGTGGCGCCTGTGGCTCAAAGGAATAGGGTGCTGACTCCATATGCCAGAGGTGGCGGGTCCAAACCCAGCCCTGGCCAAAAATTGCCAAAAAAAAAAAAAAAGAAAGAAACCTGTACACATACCATGTGCCAGGTCCTGTGTTAGGTGATTTCACATACTGTGATCTTATTTACTGGTCTCTCAAACCTCATAAACTAGAAGTTGTTATCTTCATTTTTAAGATGAGCAAAGGTATTAATGTTCTTTGAGCACTTAACACCAGTTTCCAAAGGGTTATCATAAAAGCACAAATGTACATATGAGGAAACATAGAGCAATAGTTAAGAACATGGGCTCTGGAATCATTCTGCCTCAGCTCTCATCCTAGCATTGGCACTTACTAGCTGGCTGATGTGGGCAAGCTGCTTAAACTTTGGGCCTCAGTCTCTCCATCTTAAAAATATAAATTAATAGCTCATAGGGTGGTTGTCTTTGTTTGAGCTAATATTCATAAATCTCATGGATAAAGAGTACCTATAAAATAGAAAGTACTCACACATGGAAAACATGATAAAGTGTTTGGTAGATAATAAAAATAAATGAATGATTTCTAGGTCCCAAGTGGTGACCAGAGGCAAGAACTGCTGTGTTGCAAGGTAGCACTGTTGACAGCAGCTCAGGGGCCTCAAAGTAGCCAATTCCAGCCAATGAAAGCTCTGCTCAAGCATGAATCTCTGGGATCTCAGCCCTTACAAGACAGAGGTGAGTATTATCCTCTGGGCTGTATGAATTCACAGTCTTCATCTAATTTCATTTAAGGATTACCTGAAAGACAGGTCCATCTGCAGTTACTTTATATGCTCATCACAGATCAAGTCTAGTGTAATAGTGAGGCTAAAAGGGAAATTTCAAAGAATGGTGCAACCAAACTAGGACATAGTAAATCAGGCTTTATTAAAGTTAGTGTCTGGAAAAAATTGGTATTTTAACAACATGATGCACGTTGAAGAGTTTAAATCTTCTAAGCCCAATAAAGTCAGTAACTAGAACAGGGTAAAAATTTACTTATTTACTTTGGACATATGGGCAAATTCCCAAGACATATAATGCTTGCACATGCTATCCATGTCACAGCCTAAAACAACTTGTTTTTTGCCCTTTGAAAAATCAGTTTCTTTATTTTTATTGAAAAAGTCAATTTTCTTTTATTGAAAAGTCAATTTCTTGGCTCGGCGCCTGTAGCTCAAGTGGCTAAGGCGCCAGCCACGCATGCCCAAGGTGGTGGGTTTGAATCCAGCCCAGCCTGCCAAACAACAATGATGGCTGCAACCAAAAAAAAAATAGCCAGGCATTGTGGTGGGCGCCTGTGGTCCCAGCTACTTGGGAGGTTGAGGCAGGAGACTCGCTTGAGCCCAGGAGTTGGAGGTTGCTGTGAACTGTGGTGCCATGGCACTCTACCCAGGGGGATAGCTTGAGGCGCTTGTCTCAAAAAAAAAAAAAAAAAGAAAAGAAAAGAAAAGAAAAAGAAAAGTCAATTTCTTATAGGGAAAACTGAGATTCCCCTCTCTACTTTTCTCTTAAATCTGAGCAAATTCTTTATAGGCAGACTCTCAATTCTTCTTTTATGAACCCAACCTATGGTTCCCTTAGTTTTTCAAACACAAGGTGGAGAGCAATCTAATAACTACCAAAAACATTTTAACCAAAAGTACTTCTCCACTCCCTATATCCCAGTAAAATCCAAGACTAAAAGATCTACAACTGGAAAGCTTTGTTTTATTTTTATATTGCTTTCATTTTACCAGTCCTACCAAGGATTCTATGCATGGTTTTTGTATATGTAAGGATCACATCAGATTTCTTTAGACCTTAGGATTGGAGCTGTTAGGAATCAGGCATTTTGGAAAGGAACATGCTGTATATAAACTTCTTGACAAGAATTTACTAACCCAGTTTTTTGACCTTGGATTCTACAAGGCAAGGAGGCTGAATGCCAGGTTGGATCTCATTCAGAGCTTCTTTCCTTCTTAGTTCTCCAGGTTTCCGGGCTTACCCAGGGAGGTTGCTACAGAGAAGAAGCCGTGGTAGCTTCTAGGCTCATCCCAGAATCCCAGGTGAGCTGGTGTTCCTCTCCCTCTCCCATTGCCCCACACTCTTCACTACTGTTGGCCTACCCATTGGGTTCCTGTCTCCTCAGTCTGTCTTCACCCCCAGCCTAGATTCACATTGGATCTGAGTTTTCTCATCTGCCCCAAGGTTGCTTATCATTGCCTTCATTTCAGTACCTACCTAAGAGGGTTTTCCTATGTCGCCACCTCCTTGGAGGGTGCTCTGTGCTTTTCAGATCTTTCCTATCCCATCTCTTTGGCCAGACCCTTCATCAGTGTGATTTTCTTCAACAAGGGCAATTCAGCAAATGCAAACTGGAGGTTCTGTTGGGATGATGAGTGTTTTTTTACTAGCACAATGAATTGTGCTATTGATGAGGGATATAAAGACCTGGCTTCACATTAACTTATATTTGAGGGGACAGATAAGGAATATCCTTTTAGTCTGAAGTTACTTATAATTTGAAAAATCTTTACCTAACCTAGATTTTAATTTCTTAGTCCTTCATGTCCTACTTGAAGATCTCAGTGTTTGAGGCTCTGTAGCATCATTTCTTTTTTTCCTGATTTTTCTTGCCACAGTTCTAAATTCACTATATTTTTAAAATCATTAATGTAAATGAGCCCCAACTCCACTTTGCCAAAGCACAGAACAAATCTTTGGAAAGTTTGACTATAGCTTCATTCCTTTTGCTACATTGGCCATGTTTTCCAACCTTTTCATTTTCTGGACTATTTAGAAATTTATATGAAAGTACTGATACTAATGTATGTCATATTTCTTTCCTTTGGCAGTTTTGTTTTATAAAGATAATTAGAGACATGATTAAGTAGGTGTAGGTGGGGCACACTTGCTGTTTTCTAAAGAGCCCCTTTACAAGGAATGTTCATTCTTTGCATGCACCCAGCTTTGAGGGTGATTTGGGGCAAAAGGACAGAATTATTTACTGTTTTAGGGGATGTTGAAAATGGAAGATGAGACCCTGACCCTCTCTCCTGGGTGGACACAGCAGGATTCATCTCAAGTGAACCATGGCAGCCTGGTCCCTCTGGGTAAGACTGACAGGCAATAATTTCTCTTAAGATTTCTTAGCATTCTCTGTGTTTTAGAACTATTGGGCCCCATTTTGTTTGGATGTAGAATCATCATTTCTGACAGCCTATTACTATTATAACTGGCTCCTTACCCCTTCTGATCTTGCTTTCTTCTCTGCCCTGCCAATGTGCTAGTCAGATAAAGCAAGATGAAGCAGCCACAGCCCTAGTCCAGGTCTGAGTCATAATAGATGCTCAGTAAATGTTGATTTCCTCTTCTCCCCTCCTGTTCCTGGCCCTGACAGAAGAGGAAAGCTGAGAGGCCTCTTCAGGAAATGGGCTATAAAGTCAGAATGTGGGAATTAGAATGACCTTAGACATTAACTATGGATGTTGTCCTCAAAGATGAGGGTGCAGAGGCACAGAAGACAGCCTAACTTGCCTGTTGGCGACAGTAGGGGCTCTAGCCCAGACCTCCCAGCATTGAAGCCAGTTCTGTCTGGGGACTCTGTCTCTGCCTGGGACATAGAGATAAATGCCTATATTATTGACTGAGGACCAATTTCTGGGTCTCTGCTTTTACTGTTTCTTGCAGACTGTTTCAGAAATCCTGCACTTGCCCTGTTTACTGTTGTCTTCTGCTCAGCCCCTTTAGCACCTAAGTTCTCCTAAGGCAGGGCATAACTGACAGTTGCTGGCCTTTTATTGTTTCAGGTGGTGAGATACAGACTAAGATCAGGGACTTACCTCCAGCTGAGGAGCTTCCAGAAAAACAGCCTGGGCAGATACTGTGCCACCTGAGTGAAGACACTGTTGGGATTCCTACATATGCTAAAGCTGGTGAACAGGAGGGCAGGCTGCAAAGAAAGCAGAAAACTGCCATAGCGGGGAGGCGACATTATTGCCATGAATGTGGAAAGAGTTTTGCTCAGAGTTCGGGCCTAACTAAACACCTGCGAATTCACACTGGAGAGAAACCCTACGAATGTGAGGACTGTGGGAAGACCTTCATCAGGAGCTCTGCCCTC
This sequence comes from Galagoides demidoff, assembly GCA_963574575.1. NCBI lineage: Eukaryota > Metazoa > Chordata > Mammalia > Primates > Galagidae > Galagoides > Galagoides demidoff. The sequence continues at coordinate 10,520 of CAUYQV010032284.1, forward strand.
GTCATTCATCAGAGAGTCCACACTGGTGAGAAGCCATATGAGTGTGAAGAATGTGGCAAGGTCTTCAGTCACAGCTCCAACCTTATCAAACACCAGAGAACCCACACTGGGGAGAAGCCCTACGAGTGTGATGACTGTGGGAAGACTTTCAGCCAGAGCTGCAGCCTCCTTGAACATCATAAAATTCACACTGGGGAGAAACCATACCAGTGTAATATGTGTGGCAAAGCCTTTAGACGGAATTCACATCTCCTGAGACATCAGAGGATCCATGGCAATAAAAGTGTTCAGAATCCTGAGCGTGGAGAGGCTTGGGAAAGTCAGGATAGGATGGAAAGCCAGTGGGAAAGTGTTGAAGCTCCTGTGTCCTATAAATGTAATGAGTGTGAAAGAAGTTTCACTCAGAATAGAAGCCTTATTGAACATCAAAAAATCCACACTGGCGAAAAACCTTATCAGTGTGACACATGTGGAAAAGGCTTCACACGAACGTCATACCTTGTTCAACATCAGAGAAGCCATGTAGGGAAAAAAATTCTGTCACAGTGACCCATGCATACATGGCAAATTGACCTGAAGCCACTCTGGAGCCCTTACTGGTTATGGAATTTGAGGGCTCGGGCTTTATTATCACTCCACATCATCATGTGTTAGAAAATACCATCTGGCTGAGAAGAATTGTCTTCTATATTCTAGAAAGTGACTGGGAAATAAGTTATTTAATAGGTCATGAGAGTGTTGTCTGGAAGAGGTAAGAATGGAAATGGTTTGTTCTTGCTGGATTTAAATGGCCTTCCAGAATGGCTAATATCCCTCAGCCAATACTTGATGATGTCTCCTGGTTAGGTAGCTCTGATTTGGGGAGCTGCTGCCCTGCCATTCATTCATTTTGCCTATAATGAGTCCTTCACAATTTGGTCAGATTCATGAGGTTTTTACCCCACCCTCTTTGTGCCTTGCATATAGGTGCTAAGAAACATTTACTAGATACCATTGAAATGATCTTCATAGCTCTGAAAATCTAACGTTTTCTAGATCTCTAACTTTGGCCATTTGCATTTCTGTCTAATTCTCTGAGGTTCTAGATTGTGTCAATCTAGTGTATTTGTTGCCAACTACATATTGTTGTCAGAGTTGGAGTGGAGGAATCCTTATTTCTTCACCAGGACAGTATATATAGTAAGAATGCCTTAAACAGCGTCTTTGTCATTAAGACATATGAGACTGTTTATCCATAGAATTCAATTTTTTAATCAATGTTAATTTCCATTAATTTTGCTACTCTTTAGGGAGAAATCTTTTACATTCAGGAAAATAAAAATCAGTTTCTCAAGTCAGTTCAAAATGATTATGAATTTTGATATAAATTCTGTAATGCTTAACATCTTGCTTCTCACTTTTTAATTATCTTAGGCCTAACCAAGTGCTAAGACATTGCCTGTATCCTTCTCCCCCATTTGTAGCCAACTATGCATCGAGGCTTTTGCCAACTAAACTTAAACTTCCTCCAGGTCAGAGGATTCACACCAAATATGCATACTTATTATTTATGGTTTAAAACTGCCCTATCACTTGGGGATAAGAAGATCAGGTTAGAGGCAACTAGTGAGGATAGCAGCCCAAATATGGGTGGTAGGAGAAAAATGTGTCTGTTGAGACACATCAGAAATCCTGAAAAGGATTCTACGATATCCAAATTACCAACATGAATTATCAAGATTCAAACCTGCGAGTTAATCCAAAGAAATATTTTGATGTCTTCTGTTTTTACCCAAATCATCCTCATTCTTTAAAGACTTTTTCTTCCCAGGTGCTTGAGTACATATTACCAGCTTCCAACATTGCCAGACTCTGACATGAATGGATTCTGCTTCTGATGAAATTCAATCACCAGCATAGTGTTCTTGTCTATTGTCAAGTGACCTCTCTGGATTTCTGCTGTGAAATACCATAGGCTGACTAGGGACTTTGAAAACCATAGAGCTCTGCCTGTATTAATTCCCTGCAATCTGTTATTATCTTCATTGCCCCCTTGTTTCAGTATAATTTAAAACTACTTTAGCTTTCCAAAGTTCTGTAGACTTTCTCCACTCAATCTTTTCTATGCTTTTTAAAATTTCCTTTGAAATTAACCTTACTTTTGTTACCTCCACAAAACTAGCCACTTCTCTTTTAAGGTTTCCTTTTTCTAAATAGTTGCTAATATTCACAATCTTAAACACCCAAACTCATTAGTAAACAACTCTGTTCATTTTTCTTGGGTATTTAGTTATTTCTGATGTTACATGAAGAGACGTGTGTGAAAGACTTTTACAAACTGGAAAGCATTACACAAATACAACTTAATGAGATTAACAAAGGACCACTGTGCCTCCTTTCAGTCCTCCTGCTCCTTCCAAACGTAAAAGCGTTTTCTCTGTAAGAGAAGGAAATACTGTAAGAAAGTACTTTTGAGTGCCTATTATGCTAGGTAGGGGAAGGGAGAAAGCCTCTAATTATCCATGTGCATGTATGTGTATGTGTACATATACATGTATGTACATGCTTGGGCTTAGGCCTTTAGTATGATATGGTTGATAAGACTTGCACACAAATACGCTGGTGTAATAATTGCCTTGTAAGTGGCAAAGTGAGGCCTGTAGAATTTCTGAGAAGAAAAAGATTACTCCCAGCTGTTGTTATTATATAGACAAGATGTCATGTTAAAAGACCCGAAAAGATTAACAGCAACTTTGTCAAATTTAGCAAATAAGGAGTTTGATGAGATAGGTAGATTGCAGGGGCCTTCGGTGCCAGAACAAGGAGTTTAAATTTTATTCAATCAGGAAGGCACTGACTTTATGATCAAAGAATTATCTTGGAAGCTTTATCTGGCAGTATTGTGTAATTTCAAATAAAAAATAATTTCACTGATAGTCTTTTAGATGCCCCATTTCTGTAGAGAACAAAGGTGAGTTTATAAATAAGGAATTTATAATATGGATGTATCTCTAGCCTAGAGGAAAGGATGGTCAAAAAGTTATCTTCAGATGAAATTAGACCTAGTAAATTACTTGTTAAGATATAAACAATATATAAAGTATAATAAAATGCCATTTTTCATGCTTTCCTGAATTGACATTAGGAATTTTCATGTTGACTCACTGGCCATTCTATTTCATTTTACTAAGGCGATGCAGAAATCCTCTATTTTCTTTTTTCTTCCTTTGCTTGAATAAATTAGTGGTTATAGCATTTTTTTTTAACTTGGGTAGAATGAGTGGTTATAATGAAAAGAACTTTTGATGTATAGCCCTCCTAAATTTGTTCTTAATTTTGGCAAATATTTATATAATCCCGCAAAAACACTTTCTCTGCTTCTCTCTTTAGTGGGGAAAAAAAAGGAAAGAGTGACAAACTCACCTCAGAGTTTTGAGGATCTCTTATATCAGTAGAAGTGCTAGTCTGAAGATGTTAATACTTGATAAAGAAATGAAGATTGGACACTTTGTTAGTTGCAGCTTCTATAATGCAATTATAATTGTTTAATAATAAAGACAGTATCTTAAAAGGGTCCTGTAACTACATGACAGTATTAATTTCCCAAATCTGTGTGGTACCATCTCCTCAATTATTCCTGATGTGGATTTGAACCAGTAAGTAAACTTAGTTTATCTACTTTTCTCTAAACACTCTTTTTAGTCCATATTTTGTTTTTCCTCATGTTAGTCTTAATTAGGTCTTACAGATTCAAATGAGGAAACTTTTTTTCAGGTCAGCTCTGTATAAGTAGTATCTATTTTGTACAGTTCAAATGGAATTGCTATTACAGAAATTCTTCAGGATGACTACTTTCTTGTGAACTTTTTTGGTTAAGGTATCACTTTCCCTTATTATAGAAATATCCTTTCATTTTTGTATGTATTCATACCTCTCACTTGGTTTCTCTGGCTATAGCAATCCTTCTTTATTTACAAAATTAACCTAATTCCTGACCCTGGAATTCAGACATAGCAAAATTTCCTAGTCTCTTTTCCCAATTAATGATTGAACATTGTGATCTATTCCTATCTATTCTATGTATTTTGTTAAATCTGGTCACTATTCAAAATCCTCCACACACCTTTCCAAATTCCAGTTTTTATTGCAGTTTCTAAGGTTGGTATTTCAAGTTTTCAGGGGTCTAGGAAAACAATCCTAATGTAACTTATTTGTATACAAGTAATAAACCATTTGATTATTCCTTTTGTCTGAGTGAATTCTTAAACAGGTATATATAATTTTCAAACCGTCAGAAAATACCTATAGAGTCATATATAAACTAACACTTTAAAAACTCTATGACCATTTTCTTCCTTTCTTCTCCCATACCAATTCAGCCCATAGACAGACTGGGAAATAGAGTTTGCAGTCTTCCAGACCCAGTTATAGCATGGTATAAAAGACTAGTGTGGAGCTAAGAGAGAGATGAGATGTATGACTGGCTCTCCATTGTAATTTTAACACCCAGCAGAGTTCCTCTTTAAATGAGTCTGGAAATTGAGTCAACTTGTTCTTTTGTATTATTAAGATAAATGTAGATTCCTTGACTTACTGCTGGAAAGCAGAGTATTTGCATACTTGATTTTTTTTTTTAGACAGAATCTCAAGCCATCACCCTGGGTAGAGTGCCGTGGTGTCACAGTGGCTCACAGCAACCTCAAACTCTTGGGCTTGGCTCAGGGCCTGTGGCTCAAGCGGCTAAGGCACCAGCCACATACACACACCTAAGGTGGCGGGTTCGAATCCCCAGCCCGGGCCGCCAAACAACAATGACGGCTGCAACCAAAAAATGGCCGGGCGTTGTGGCAGGCGCCTGTAGTCCCAGCTACTTGGGAGGCTGAGGCAGGAGACTCGCTTGAGCCCAGGAGTTGGAGGTTGCTGTGAGCTGTGATGCCATGGCACTTTACCCAGGGGGATAGCTTGAGGCTCCGTCTCAAAAAAAAACTCTTGGGCTTAAGTGATTCTCTTGTCTCATTCTCCCAAGTAGCTGGGACTATAGGCTCCTGCCACAACGCCTGGCTATTTTTTGTTGTTGCAGTTGTCATTGTTTTATCTGGCCCAGTTGAGTTTGAACCCACCATGGTCTATATGACCAGTGCCCTACCCACTGAGCTACAGGTGCCACCCTACATACCTGCTTCTAGAAATACCAGTCTTTCCTTATTTCTAAACAGGTTTTGTATTTGCAACCATTCATTCAACAAACCCAACTGTTATTGTCATGTCTGTGCTTACACACTAAGGAATTAAAAATGAACAAGACATTGCCTTTGCCTTTGAAGAGCCTGAGAACTACAGTACTTTCTATTTTCAGTTTCAGGTTTTTTTTTCATTTGTTTGTTTTTTGGCCGGGGCTGGGCTGGGTTTGAACCTGCCACCTCCGGTATATGGGGCTGGCGCCCTACTTCTTAAGCCACAGGCACCACCCTAGTACTTTCTATTTTCACATGCTACATTTTCACCTGTGGTCTACTTTCAAGGTAGATTCAGAAGCTGGTCATTTCTTACCACCTCCACGGCTGCCATCCCAATCCAAACCCCAATTGCTTCTCCCATGATTACCACAGAAGTCTGCAAGTGAGTCTGTGTCTGCTCTTGCCCCCTGTAGTCTCTTTCCAACATTCAGTTGTTATAGTAATCCTTTTAAAATCTAAGCCAGATCAACACACATTCTCCCACTCAAAACCTTGCAATGTTTTCCATGTCACCAAAATTAACAGCCCAAGCCCTTATGGAAAGAGACAAGGCTTTAATACCCTCCAACTTCCTGTTACCCTTTCTGATCTCACCTCCCATCCCTGCCCCCCAGGACACTATTCAAATCACACTGGCCACCTTTCCGTTTCTTGAATATACCAGCAAATACCCACTCATGGCATCTGCTCTAGCATCTTCGTAGAATAATCTACTTGGCTAACTTCCTTACCTCTTTTTTAAGTCTCCACTCAAATGTCACTCTTTCAATAAGGCCTATTACAACCACTTTTTTGAATGTGGAACCTGTCCTTCACACACTAGTAGTCCTGATCCTCCCCATCCTCTTCGTAGCCTTTTCAGGTTTTTGTTTTATTTTGTTTGTCCACTCTGCCATGGTGTCATCATAGCTCACAGCAATCTCAAACTCCTAGGTTCAAGGAATCCTCTTGCCTCAGCCTCTTGAGTACTTGGGACTACAAGGCATGCACCACCATGACTGACTGGTGTTTTTTTTTTTTTTTTTTATATTTTTAGTAGAGATGCAGTCTTACTCTTGCTCAGTTTGCTCCTGAGCTCAAGCAATCCACCCACCTGGGCCTCCCAGAGTTCTAGGATTATAGGCATGACCCACTGCGCCCAGCCTCTTCAATTTTTATAAAATATCATTTTATCACATTCTAACATATTTTATGACTTACTTATCAAGTTCATTGTCATCAGAAAGTACTTGCAAAATCTTTCATATTCCTTCTTTCAAATGAACTAGATAATGAACCAGAAAGACTCCAAAAAGGCAAGAACATGTGTGTGCTTATTAATTGATATATCCTAAGCATTTAAAATATCTCCAGGCACATAATAGGTATTTAATAAATAGTTGTTGATTAAATGAATATAGCAATTTTCACAACTTTTTTCACAAATATTGTAAATAATTGTAGAACAATACATCACTAGCAACTCCTTTAATATGTCAAGTCTCACTTTCTTCTATCTTCTGGTTTTCCAGTGTAGTTTCCATAGGTTATATATATTATTGTTTCAACTACTCCCTCGACAACACAAGATTGTTTCCTGATCTTTGGCATGTGTCCTGCCTGTTTTCTGTAGGAATAGATACATTATGCCCCATTGATTTTAACAGAAGGTTAATGAAATGTGAGAAGTGACAGTGTGCTAATTCCAAACAGACTTCACAAAGTATCGTGTTTCCACTTTGCCTACTTGAACTTCTGACCTCTACCAAGGCCACAACTGCCCCAGATAATGTTGATTCTCCAGAATGCAACCCCAGTGAGAAAACCAGTAGAACAGATCTCAAACTCAGCTGCAGCTTGAGAAAAAAAAGCAAGCTGAGCCCAAGAAAGTCTAGTAGAGGTATGGCAAATTGAAGATTCATGGTTGAAGAAGAAGAGTTTATTATTGTAAGCCTTGAGATTTTAGAATTTACCATAGATTTTAGCACCTGGATTTGGGTTTTTTCTTTGACATTCAGCACCTGTGTGAACCTAGGACAGTTTTGTTTTGTTGTTGTTTTTAAAAATACCTGCAAAGTCTTTCATATTCCTTCTTTCAGAAGGTATAGTGTAACACCTCTGATCCTGAATGTAAGCAGACTTTGTGACTGGTTTCTAAAAACGAAAATGTCAAAGATATAACACTATGCAATTTACAAGGTCAAGTCATGAGAAGGATAGCTTTTTCCCTGGCTTCCACTCTTAAATTACTTATTTTTGGAGACAAAGTCTCCTGTTGTCCTAAGTAGAGTGCAGTGGCATCATTTTGGCTCATTGCAACCTCAAATTCCTGGGTTCTAGAGATCCTTCTGCCTCAGCCTCCAGAGTAGCTGGGACTAAAGGCACCCATCACAGTGCCTGGCTAATTTTTATATTTTTAGTGGAGAAGGGGTTCTTGCTCTTGCTTAAGCTGCTCTCGTACTCCTCAACTCAAGCAATCCTCCCATATCAGCTTCTCTGAGTGCTAGGATTACAGGCATGAGCCACTGCACCTGGCCTGAATTACATGCTCTTAAGGGAGCTAGTCACCATGTCTTGAGGAAGCTCAAACAGACCACTGAGAGGCCAACATTGGGAGGAACTGAGACCTCTTGTTAACAGCCATATGATTGAAAGCACATCTTGAAAGCAAATCCTCCAGCTCCAGTTAAACCTTCAAATGATTACTGCCTCAGCCACCATATGGCTACAGCCAAGAGATCCTAGCCCAAACCCACAGACTAATACATATAACTAATACATGTTCTCGAATGATAACTGATAGGCACCATGTCAAGTTATAAGGATTAAGTAAGATAAATGTGTAACTGATACTTTGAATGGTCTGCACTATGAAGGACAAATGTGAAAGTTTTATTTTATTTATTTATTTATTTATTTATTTAGAGACAGAGTCTCAAGCTGTCACCCTGGGTAGGGTGCTATGGTTGCTCACAGCAACCTCCAACTTTTTGGCTTAAGCAATTCTCTTGCCGCAGTCTCTCAAGTAGCTGGGATTACAGGTGCCTGCCACAATGCCCAGCTATTTTTTTGGTTGTAGTTGTCACTATTGGTTGGCAGGCCTGGGCTGGATTCAAACCTGCCAGCTCCAGTGTATGTGGCTAGCACCCTAGCCTCTTGAGCTACAAGCGCCAAGTCATGAAAGTTTTATTTTCTAATTGATGCCTTCAACCCTGCTTTGTTCTCCTTTTCTTTGAATTATATATAGACATGAAATGGCTAGTTTAAAGGATATTTGCACTTAAAATTTTTGACAGTTATTGCCAACATACCTTTAATATTGGTGGTAATACAAACAGTGATTTTTTGTTGTTGGTTTTTAGAGCTGGGAGCCTCACTATGTTGCTTGGGCTGGACTCTAATTCCTGGGTTCAAGTGATCTTCCAGCCTCAACCTCCTTTGCTGGGACTACAGGTGCATACCACCCTGCTCAGCCAAATAGTGCTTATTTATTGAGTGCTTACTCTGTGGCAGGCATTAAGTGCTTTACTTGAATTATGTGTTTTAATCTTCTAAACAAATTTATGAAGTAGATATATTATAATTCATCTTTTCTGAATAATAAAACTGGGACATAGAAAGAATAACTTGTCAGAATTTATACAGTCAGCATTTATACCCATAGAGTAAGGCTCCAAAACTATTATACTCTACCGCTTCTCAGCTGGTCTCACAACTAAGAGTGCCTGTTTTCCCCTAGCTATGCCAACTGAGTAATGTCAAATGCTTTATTCATTTATTATTTGATCAATTCAAGTATTAATTTGAATTTATCATCCACAAATGAGTTTGAGCATAGTTCGATACCTTTAGCTTCTTTAATATTTCTTTTTTGTGAATTGTTTGTGTGTGTCCTATGCTTTTTTCACCTGTGTGCCTATTGATCTTTTTCTTTTGTGTAGGACATGTTTGTGTCTATGTTATAGATTTGTTCTCAAATATTAATGTTTTTATTTTGTCAACAGTTTCTCTTAAAATTTTTTTTACATTCTTCCATTAGTTCTGTAAGTTTATTTTATTTTTTAATTTTAAAAAACATTGTCTTGAGGTAAGCATGATGGCTCAGGCTTATAATCCCAGCACTTTGGGAGTCTAGGCAGGAGGATTGCTTAAGACCAAGCACTCAAGGTTACAGTGTGCTAGGCTCATGCCACTGCTTTCTAGCATGGGTGACAATGTGAGACCCTGTCTCTAAATAAACAAACAATATATAGGCAATATTTTCACCTAGTCCAAAAATAAATATACAGGGTGTCCATAAAGTTGGTGTGCCATTTAAAATAGTTGTCTGTTTTAAATTGCACATGAAGTTTATGGACATCCTGTACATATATATATAGTGAACACTTCTCTTTGTCCCCCATATATACACACCCTATATATATATAGTGAACACTTCTCTCTGTCCCCCATATTTTCAGTTTTCACACTGATAACCATGTAAAATTCTTCCAGAGTACCATTTCAGAGTTTTATGCATAAATGAATGTATAAGCTTAATTCTCCTCCTTTTTTGCCCAAAGGTTAATATATTATTCCCACTTTTCCACATCTTGCTCTATTTCTTTTCATATTATAAAATAGTAGAAAGTTCCCTTTTAGTTCCTTAGTATTCCATTATATGGTTGTACCTTAAATATTTAGCCAGTTTCTTCTGATGAACATTTTATGTTGTTTCCAGTATTTGTGATTGCCAAACACTGCTACAATGAATCATCTTGTATAGCCATGATATTGCCCACGTCCCAGTGGAAAGTATGATTGCCAGGTTAAAGTGTATATGCATATTCTTGATAGATACTGCCGTATTACCCTCCATGTGTATTTTAACCAAGTTATACACCCGCCAGCAATGAATGGGACAGCCCGTTTTCCAATAGCCTGAACAATAAACAGAGATTCATTTAAATATATGCCAATCTGACGGATGGATAATGGCAGCTCAGTGTAGTATTGTTTGTATTTCTCTTATTATAAATGAGAACAACCATAATTACATATATGTAACAGCCATTTGTTGTTTTCTCTCCTTTAAATTTGTTATGTTCTGTGCCCATTTATTTTGAAATGTTAGTCTTTTTACCTTGGTTTGTAGTGACTTTTTATATATGAATGTGAAAGTTTTTCCCCAATGTTTGATTCTTTTGACTTTTCTTATGTAATTTTTTTTGCCATGAAGAAGTTTTTCTGATGGAATTAAATTTACAAATCTTTTCTTTTATTATTTCTGAATTTTCAAACATAACTAAAATGATTTTTCCCCCATATGAGAGCATAAAAGTTTTTTTTCATGTTTATTTCTAGTGGTTTATAGATTCATTCTTTTACATTTAAATTTTTGATAAATGTAGAGTTTATTTTTATCTAGAAGGACCCAACTCTTAAAAAAAAAAAATGAACACTCACTAGCCCCAATACCACTTATTGAATGTTCTACATTTTCCCTACTTATTTCATACACCAGCTTCATTGCTTAATAAATTATAAATTATGTTAGACATTTGGCCTATTTCTGGAAGTTCTGTTCTATTAGTCAGTCTATCTTTTCATACATCAGTACCACACAGTTTTAATAATTCAGACTTGTTTGTTTCTTAGAGACAGAGTTTTACTTTGTCACCCTCGGTAGAGATCTGTGGTGTCACAGCTCACAGCAACCTCCAGCTTTTGGGCTTAGGGGTTTCTCCTGCCTCAGCCTCCCGAGTAGCTGGGACTACAGGCGCCGGCCACAATGCCGGGCTATTTTTTGTTGCAGTTTGTAGGGGCCGGTTTCGAACCCGCCACCCTCGGTATATGGGACCGCCACCTGCCCTACTCCCTGAGCCACAGGCACTACCCCAGACTTGTCATATGTTTTATATATTTTTTAAGAGTTCAACTTTTTATTGAACATGGTATAAAAGAGATTAAGTAAAAAAAAAAAAAAAAAAAAAAAACCAAAAGCCCATGTCATCTTCAGACTCCTCGGATTCTTCTTTTTTTGCTTCCACTTTCTTCTCCTCAGCAGGGGCAGCAGCAGTAAAGGGGACAGAACGTCCTGCTAGCGCAGCACTAGCTGCTGGAGCAGGTTCACCAGGTTTTTACATTGCTATGAGGCGCACCTGACGCTGACATTGGCCAGGGCCTTTGTAAACAAGCCAAGCCAAAAAGGTTCATCATTTACACCAGCTGCTTTAATGAGGGCATTGATCTTATCCTCCACACGACGGTCACCTCACGGAGAAGATGAGGCGAGAAAATGCAGTCGAGCTCGGGAGACAGGCCCTTGCACAGAGGGATGGCCCTGCTGGGCGAGGCTAATCGCCAGATGAAGTGAGGGCTTCATCCCAACGCGTTCTTAGCTTCCTCAGAAGGACAGACAGAGCACCTTGGCGGCAGTTGAGGAAAGGGACTGTTTTTTAAACTTTTAAACAATTTTATGAGATACATTCTACATATAAGAAGTATATGAGTAGTTTATGTTTATAAAGTATATAATGCCTTTTAGGTCCATATAATGGAATACTAAGGAACTAAAAGTTTAAAAGTAAATTTTTGTACTAAGTACTAAACTTACTACAAAGAAGTTTAGAGGATAAACATAAAATATGCCTACATGTTAAGAAAAATAGAACATCTTAGTGAGAGCTCAATGAGAGCTTTAAAGCCCCTGGTATCCCTCCACCTAATCTTATCCCTTTCCTTTGTCACTAGATCTAATCACTATCCTGATATTTAAATGTCCAGAGAGGTAAGTCACCCTTTCTTGCTTTTTTTATTCCCAGGGTTTTTCTGGGTCTTTTTATTTTTCCATGTGAAATTTAAACTTGGCTTGTGGAGTTCAAAACAAAATTAAAAACTATTGACACCTTTATTGTGAATACACATTAAGTTTATAAATACTTAGGAAGGAATGACATTTGTATTCCTATCTAATGAATCATTATGACAAATGTCATTACAAATTCACCGATTTCTTACGTTTATTCCTGAGTATTTAATCTTTTTAGTGAAATAATAATGGGATTTTTTTTTTTTTTTTTTTGAGATGGAGCTTCAAGCTATCCCCATGGCATCACAGCTCACAGCAACCTCCAACTCCTGGGCTCAAGCGAGTCTCCTGCCTCAGCCTCCCAAGTAGCTGGAACCACAGGCGCCCGCCACAACGCCCGGCCATTTTTTGGTTGCAGCCATCATTGTTGTTTGGCTGGCCGGGAATGGATTCGAACCCGCCACCTTAGGTGTATGTGGCTGGCGCCTTAGCCACTTGAGCCACAGACGCCGAGCCATGAATTT
>CAUYQV010032285.1:0-31228 GCA_963574575.1 Galagoides demidoff
GGCGCGGTGGCGGGCGCCTGTGATCCCAGCTACTTGGGAGGCTGAGGCAGGAGACTCGCTTGAGCCCAGGAGTTGGAGGTTGCTGTGAGCTATGATGCCACAGCACTCTACTCAGGGGGATAGTTTGAGGCTCTGTCTCAAAAAAAAAAAAAAAACACATGGCTGAGAAGGTTTTTATAAAAGAAAGAACAGGAATTTCAGAAAATTGAGGGTTAAGAAGTTGGGGTGACAATGTAACATGCAATACAAATGTAGTAATTCAAATCTAGTGTTTGTAGTTCACATGTATCATGTTGAAGGATTCTTACATCTTCCTGGTGGTGAATAGAGATGTTCAGACATAATTATTATCCTTATTTTATGGGAAGAATATTAAGGCAGCTTTTCAAGTAAAATCTCAAAGACACGAAAGAATTGAGATTCCAAATCCAGATCTTGTCCTGTTACCTACCTAACTTACTGGAGCAAATTAGGTAGCCATTAAGTTAGTACTAGAAACCCAGAAACTGGGAGAAGACTACAAAGTTTCAGAAAAAGCAGCAGCTTTTTTCCCTAACATGAGGGATAAAGAAATAAACTCCAGGACATAGCTTGTTTCCTCTAGCTTGATCATCTTCTATGATTTTAGACAATGTTAACGTAATTTATGTGCTACTCTTCTTCTTTTTTGAGACAGAGCCTCAAGCTATGGCCCTGGGTTGAGTGCTGTCAAATCACAGCTCACAGCAACCTCCAACTACTGGGCTCAAGCGAGTCTCCTGCCTCCGCCTCCCAAGTAGCTGGGACTACATGAGCCCGCCACAACGCCCTGCTATTTTTTGGTTGCAGCCATCATTGTTGTTTGATGGGCCCAGGCTGGATTCGAACCGCACGCTCAGGTGTATGTGGCTGGCCCCTTAGCCGCTTGAGCCACAGGCGCTGAGCCATGCTACTCTTCTTTACAGAGAATCTTTTTCAGGGAGGTGGTAGGCAATTCTTTTGGAAATCATAGAGCACAGTTGGGAGAAAAACAGAAATGTTACGTCAGGTCTCTTCGTTGAGTGTTAAAACAACCGAATGGCCTCTGGGTAAGTCAAAGGAACCAATACAGACTGAAGACTTATACAAGATGGTGGCCAGTACAGGACCACTCTATCTGTCTGGGTGAAACTCTATGACAGAGCAGAGGCGTACAGTTCAGAGAAGTGAAGCCGAAATGGGTGGTAACCTGACCACACTAGTAAGCTAGGAAGAGAGAAGCGGAAAGAGATCTCTTGCGCATGTGTAGAACTAGGGGGAAGGGTTCCAAGACAGGGGGCCCACCCCACAGAGCAAGTTTTCTGAAACGTGTGAGTTGTCTAAGTACAGTTAAAGCTGTAGTGGGGCGTTTCCTAGGACGCATGCGTTGTAGACGAGACAGTGGCGTGGTCTTTTCAACGCCCGGCATACGGACGACGTCTGAGGTGGAAGGGGCGGTTTAGGATTCCCAATACGCATGCGTTCTGAGACTAAGGCGTTTCCTTCGGAAGGTGTGGAGTGTGGGGCTCTTTATTGCGCAGGCGCAAATACTGTTCGGTAGGGTGAGTAGTCTACCAAGAGGAGGGAAGAGGAGGTTGAAGAGATAAAAAAACCGGGTGCGCCTGCGCGTTGCCCACTAGTCGGAAGAGCTCAAGATTTCTGAGGGGCGGGGTCACGCACATACGTCATTGGACGGGTAGGTAGGAGGGAGGGTGGAGCGCGGGGAGGATCTATGCGCTTGCGCAGTGCGGGGGTGGAGGGCGGAGGGAATAGCTAGCACGCTTGCGCGGCTGTCATAGGGCTGCTTGGTTGGTCAGTGGGGAGTCGGCGCCTGCGTACTAAGACCCGTGTGCAGCAGCGGCGGCGGCGGTAGAGGCGGCGGCGGCGGCGGCAGCGGCAGCGGGCTCGGAGGCAGCGGTTGGGCTCGCGGCGAGCGGACGGGGTCGAGTCAGTGCGTTCGCGCGAGGTGAGAGCGGGCAGGGTGCGCGTGCGCGGAACCTTGGCTTGAGCCTGGGAGGAGAGATGGAACTGCGCGGGGGTCGGGGAGGGAGAAGAGGGGAGCGGCGGTCACCACCGCTCGGGTTCGGTAGGGAAGCCGCGGGAGGTACTGAGAGGCGCGGGCGCGCGCCTCCGTTGGCGCGCAGGGTGACGGTTGGGGCCGGCCGGGTGACGTTGGAGCGACGCAGGGCGGGGGACGGCGAGCCGCGAGGCCGCCACGCGGGAGAGGCCGCCAGGCGGCCACGCCGGGGCGAGGGCCAGGGGCCAGATCGGCCCGCCGGGGCAAGGGGTAAGGGTACCTGGTCCGTTGAGGACCGGGCGCCGCACAGCCACGTGAGGTGGGGGAGGGTGCTGTTCGGTGAGAGGGCATGTTCAAGGGGGGGTTGGCGGCCGGCGAGGGGGAGGGGGGACGGCGTGGCTCCGGCTTAGCGCAGCCTTTGAGGAGGGGGCGGCCGCAGCACCGGAAGTGCCCACTACGGGAGGCTGCCCTCGGGGTCGGAGGCCGCATGGCCGAACGTGGACCGGGGCCGCATGGCAGCGCGGGGACCCCTCCCCCCAGGTCCCGGCCACCGGAAACCTCGGAGGGCCACATGGTGGGCGGGAGCCGGCAGCCCCCGACGCGGGGGACGCGGGTGATCTGGTTTTTGCGGGGTCTGAGGGAGCCTGGGATTTTGAGAAGTGGGAGATGTTTTAAACCACCCCCTTTTGATCACCCAGGAGGGCCCGCAGCAGGCGTATGTTAGCTCTCTCCAATCTCATGGGCCCTGGAGCTTTTCCCCCTTATTCTCTTGTGAAGTGAGGTGGCCAGGTATAAGTGGCACTGTTCTGAGGTAAGAGGCTAGAGAAATAGGGAAACTGAGGGCGATTGGACAGGAGCCCAACTCTTCTGCTGACGGGTACCGATAGTGTCTTAAAGTCCTGGGCAGATGAGTTTTCCACCGTGATATGACTCTTCACCTTGTCACTCGTTTGTGGTTTGGCAGTTGTTCGGTTTTATATAGTCCTTAACTCTACCAGCCTAGTTTGACTTATACTACTACTACCAACCTTTTGCTTTCATTTTATTGTCATTCACCACCTCCCACTCCCCCACTTTCTACTGACTGTACAGGCTCGGCTTTTCAGGCGGACAGGACAGATGCATCCTGGGAAAGTGGGAGGGCCCTCCGGGAGAGGCTGGGTTCTGGGGTTCCCTCTGGGAACTTAGATCGACGTGTTTGGCTGGGGGATCATTTAGGAAATAACTTTACTTTCTCCTCCTTGACTCCATCTGCAAGTGCATGTTGGCAAGGCGGGAATCCCCCAAAGAGGCCTTGTGGTTTCCTGTACTAGTGACTCGTATGTGTGTGGATGGTGTGTGTGTGGTGGGGTGTAACAGATGGGTGGGGCCTTGTCCTCCGGTCTCCACCCACCCTCCCCCCATTAGCCCCACCCTTTCGCTGGAGCCTAGCTGCTCACCTAATTATAGCCCTGGCTATGTGTGGGGAAGAGGGTGGTTGGTTTCAGTGGCAACTAACACCTGAGGCCTCCCCCCCCCTCCAGGAAGTAGCTTTCCTCATCTCTGAGATTTGGCATTCTAAGTCCCTGGAGCGTTCCTTTCCCAAGCTGCTACTTTAACTTTCATTTCTGGGCAGGACACAGCTATTCCCCAATCCCATACACACACCAGTTCTTAAGTATATTTAGCCCAGTCACTTTTTAGTTCAGGAACCTTGACTTTATTTTATCTGGATAATGGATAAGAGTTGGGGAAAACGGAGCAATGTTTCTAGAGAAATGGGATAGATGGGAGGTCTTGTTTAACCTCCATCCTTACTCGTTCTTTTCTTGGCTCTAGTTGGAATCGAAGCCTCTTAAAATGGCAGATGATTTGGACTTCGAGACAGGAGACGCAGGGGCCTCAGCCACCTTCCCAATGCAGTGCTCAGCATTACGTAAGAATGGCTTTGTGGTGCTCAAAGGGCGGCCATGTAAGATCGTCGAGATGTCTACTTCGAAGACTGGCAAACACGGCCATGCCAAGGTTAGAATTTCACTGCACATCTTTCCTTCCCAAAGCCAGTGTCCTTGGGGCTTCTGGCAGCAAGCTGCCATGAATCCCAGCCAGGCCCTCTATCTTCCTTTAGCTCTGCTCATACTGTCTGATCCCTTTCCTGTTTAGCACTCAGCTCTTTCAGACACCTGCTCCTCCATCTTCAGCCTTTTTTATGGTTACCTTTCTGTCCCCTCATCCTTCTCTGGTAGTCCCTTCATTTCTCCAGCTTTATGCCAGTCTCTTAACGTCTCTTCATGTGCCTCCATACTCCAGCTAATAAATAATGTGTTCCTTAATTTATTCCTCCCAGTTGTTTTTCTCTTGCTTTTAGCCTCTGTAGATGTCTTTGTTTCTATTTTTTTCCAGAGTTTTCAAGCCTAGTAAAGAATGCACCCTTCCCTGGAAAGACCTACTTCTGAGCTTTCAAATAACCTTGCTGCCTCATTCTCCAGTTATAGCTTTCCCTTGGAACTCTGATGTGTGCTATCGAACTGTCTCCCTCCCTGTTTGCCCCAGCCCACTCCTCTTGGGTTCCTTGAGCCTCTGTGCTTTCTTGGGTCTTAACATTCTTGCTAGTACTTCCCTTGTCACCTCAGTCTTGCCTCCCCCTGCCCCAGTATTTCAGTTAGCTGATTTCTTGTTGAATTTCTTGAGGTTTATTCCCTGATCAGTTTTTCTGTCTTTTATTGGCATCCATCTTGCTTATTCCCTAAGATTGAGGTCGTTCTCTGTGTTCTTTTGTCTTATTGCCTAACTGCTTAGTTCTTTCTGATCTCCCCACAAGTCTTTTTTTTTTTTTTCCTTTTTAGCTCTCTTCCTTTAACGTTTCTTCCTAATTTCTCAGCTTTTTCCCTTCTACCTTCCTAATTTCCCAAGTTCTCAGCCCCTGTACCAGTGTCTGGAAAACTCTTCCAAACTTTATGTAGACTCCTCCTGCTCCCCTAAGTTCTTAACATTTTGCTTGTCGATGTTTTTCTGCCAAAATAACCACTTCTTGGGATCTGCCCTGTAATGTTCCCTTGTGTTGTCAAGGGAACACATTGTCAACCCCAATCTGAATGGTGGTCTTCTAGCCTCGGGTTCGTGTTTTTGTTTTTTTAAAGGCTTTAATGTTTCTTCTCTGAGTCGATTGGTTCAGTTCCGACTCTCCTGATCTTTGCCCTGGCAATGTAGTCTAACTTCCCCTCACCACCGCAAGGGCAGCTGGATCCTTTATCTCCATCCTAGAGTTTGGTTGGGTTTCTCTTTGTGATGCATACATACAGGTCCACCTGGTTGGTATTGACATCTTTACTGGAAAGAAATATGAAGATATCTGCCCGTCAACTCATAATATGGATGTCCCCAATATCAAAAGGAATGATTTCCAGGTATGTAGATGATCTGGATAAGGAAGGGTTAGTGTTTTATGGGGGGAAAACATGAATTGAACAGGAGAACTTGTGCTGGGAGAGTGGAGGGAACTGGCAGGAGAGGATATTTGATATTAGTAGTTTGCTGGCACCCCTGTTTGTTTATCACAATCTTTACCCTCAGCCTACATGGGCCTACCTTCAACTTCCTTCCCTATCTGTTCCTCAGCTGATTGGCATCCAGGATGGGTACCTATCACTGCTTCAGGACAGTGGAGAGGTGCGAGAGGACCTTCGTCTGCCTGAGGGAGACCTTGGCAAGGAGATTGAGCAGAAGTATGACTGTGGAGAAGAGATCCTGGTATGCTGCTTCCCTCCCCCCCCCCTTTTTTTAACTTAAAGAACTTATACAGCATTATGTGTCCCTCCCTTTTCTGCTCAGCTTTGCTATGGTTCTTCCTCTGAGCTCAGACATCTGTTGACTGTCCCCCTTGGTTTTCCAGATCACAGTGCTGTCTGCCATGACAGAGGAGGCAGCTGTTGCAATCAAGGCCATGGCAAAATAACTGGCTCCTAGGTGAGTGACAAACTCATCATCCTCCTTTAAGTACTTTGTCTTCACCAAGGATTTGCTCTGGTCTAATTGTTCCAGGCTTACTTTCTACCCCTAGCCTGACCCTGTCCTCCCCCACCTTCTTCCTGTTAAAAGTATTATATTATGTCTTACATGGTTTCTCTCTCCTACCCAGGGTGGCAGTGGTGGCAGCAGTGATCCTCAAGCCTGAAGAGGCCCCCTACCCCAGCCTGGCCTGGCTTTTGCCTGGCCCTAGGCTGGACTCCTACACAATTTATTTGACGTTTTATTTTGGTTTCCCCCATCCCCTCAAACTGTCGGGGAGCCCCTGCCCTTCACCCAGCTCCCTTGGCCAAGAGCAACCAAGCCATGGCCTTGGTGAAGCTGCCTGTCTCTTTTCCCCTCTCACTACAGTCCTGGTGGGGGAGAGGAGGTGGGTGCTGCTTGTGGTTTAGTTTTTTTTTTTTTTTTTTTTTTAAATTCAATCTGGAATCAGAAAGCTGTGGATTCTGGCAAATGGTCCTTATGTCCTTCCCCTACTTATTCCTGGTCTGGTCCCCTATTCTCCATAGCCCTTTACCCTTTACCCCTACAGACTGGGGACCAGCCCCCTCCCCTGTTTCTCTCCCCAAACCCCCTTAGATGGGGAGGGAAGAGGAGGAGAGGGGAGGGGACCCGTCCCCTCCTCAGGCATCCAGGAGGGCCCTGCCCCCACGGGCTTCACCTTTTCCTGTGGGCTCTCTCCCCGACAAATTTGTTAAAATCAAACCTGAATAAAACTACAAGTTTAATATGAAGCCCTCAACTCAAATGGTTATTTGCTAAGTGGAAGGTGGATTTGGAAGCCAGAAATAGACTGAACTTTGCCTCTGAGCACTATCTCTGACTTGCTGACCTGTCAGCCATCCCCCCAACCTCCAAACACCCGTGGCCTATTCCAAACAATTAGGTGGGAGGCAACACAAACAGCAACCAAGGGCAGTGGCAGGTAGATTTTATTCACATGGGGCACCATCACCCATAGGAGGGTGGGGATTTTGATGTTGAAGATACACTCTGATGGTCACTTGTGGTAGAATCTTGGGTTCTGGCTATGTTGGATGAAGGGCAGCCGAGGACCAGGTTGGCTGGTGGCTGCAAAGCCCGACTGGTGGTGATGACAAAAGAAGGGCTTTGTCAGCAGACATACTCCCTTCCCCTTAATACCCTTACTAATAACCATCCCCTAAAAGGAAGGAAATACTGGATAATATGGGCCACCTCTCCTACCTATCCCATTTTCTGGTAGCACAGAGATTCTCACAACTGATAACTATCCTTACCTTTCCTGCTGCTTGCATCTGCACAGGGAGCTGAGGGGAGGCAAGAAGTCCTGGGGCTGGATGTAGAGCCTGTGGGTGCATAGGGCGCAGGGAAGACTGCAGAGAACAAGAGTCAGGGCCTAAGGTGTACTGTGGCACCCTTTAGTATAGCCCTAACCATCACCTCCCAAGGTTCCCTACTCACTGAGTCAGAAAAGCCAGTCTGCTGGTTAGCGTGCTCCATCTGCTTTTGCAAGGACAAGGCACCACCAGGCTGGAGGAAGCCTAGGTGGGAAGGAAAAGTATGTGAAATGAGCAGAGAGTGACATATAGAGAACCCATGGAGCTAGGGCTCCTGCACGGAGTGTTGTCACCTGTCTGGGTGGGCTGAAAGTGGCCGTGCACGGCATAGGGCTGTGGCTGTGGCTGAGATAGGTACTGCACTGCAGGAAACGCTGAAGGCGCTGAGAAAGGCAGGAGGCACAGGCATTAATTAGGACCTCCTTTTGCTCTATAACATTTTCTCTGGACTTTGAGGAACCCCACCCCCCCTTATTCTGTCACTCACCTCTGAGCTGCTGACTAGGACTATAGGCTGGCTGTGTGGGCCCATAGTGGGGTGGGGGCTGAGCAGTCCCATATGCACCACCTGGGCTGCCTTGGAATTGCCCATGCTCTGGGGTCCCTGTGAAAGCAGCTGCTGAGCCCACGTAGTGCCGGGTCTAAGCAAGGGAGAATGAGAACTCTGTCTCAAAACTCCTGAGAACAGAAACCCAGTGACTTGTGTACATCTCTATATGTCCCGTTTTCCCCTGTATGAAAGTGCTTTGGTATGTTTGTGGTTTGAATACCAGTGGCAAAGATGCCTAAGTGGAAGTAGTGGGGAAATGCAACTGGGGTTAGACATCCAATCCTACTTTTCTCACCGTAAGCACTTGAGGTCCAAACATCTGTTTAGTTCTGTCAGCTGCCATAAGGGTGCCTGGGCGATTGTGTCCTCCAGGGCTCCCTAAAAAGGGAGAGGGGCTTCAAGATGCTGAAAAAGGAGGCTGCAACCTCCAGAAGGGCCTATTCTGTCAGGTGGTTCTTCACTCCTCACCCTGCATACTGAGGAGATGAGTTCCTGTATGAACAGTCAAGCTCTGCTGGTATGCAGCTGATGTCAGAGTGGTTAGGTCGCTGGAGTGAAAGCAAAGGTCAAAGTCAAAAGACAGGTCCTCTCTCTTGCCATTAAACTGCAATTCTTTTTTGTTACTTGATCCCAATTCCACTTTCCCCCCATTTGAATCTTTAGTTCTCTGCTCCCACCTCTGCTCTTTTCGCCTCCGTTTTTCTTCCTCATGTAAAACTTTCTTAAGCTGTAGGAACAACTGGTGCTTCTCTTCCTGTAAGGCCAAAAGCTTCTCCTGCAGTTTCAGGATCTGGAAGGTGGGAAAGGGAAGGTAAGAGAACACAAAGGCAAGCAGAGCCAAGGAAGAAGTCAGAACTGGGAGAGATCAAGGGATTGCTTACTTGTTCCTTGGTCTCTTCTAGTGACATTCTCTCTTCCATCTCCTTTTTTTTCCTTCTTTCTTGTTCTTCCTTCATTTTTTGTTCCATCATCTTGTCCACCTCTTCTTCCTCTAGAGAATTCAGGCAGAATGACAAAGTGGTGGTGAAAATTATTCAAATGTTAACAGACCAAAGACTATCCAAAGCCCCTTATCCCAGCATGCCTGTACACTCCTCGAGAGGATAGGCTTCCCCATCACTGCAAAAAGGTGCGGGGGGTGGGGGGCGAGAGAGAGACGCTTTATTATCAGGTGCTCTCCAAGGTCCTTCCCAGATCAAGGATTCTAGGGTTCTGGAGCTCTGGAGCTTGGACCAAGCCTCTTAACTACCACCACGAGCTGTTAATTCCCTCCCCTAGCCTCGACTGCGGGTGCACAGCTCTGCCCCTGGGGGGCCAGCCCTGGGATAGCGGGGCCACTCTGGGCCGAGAGTCCCCTAGCTTTGGGCCCAGCTCACCCTGGCGCTTGCGCTCGCGTTCCATCATGATGTGCCGGTGCAGCGCCCTAGCCATGGCGTTGGAAAGCTTCGGGCGTTCCAGGAGCGCGGGCATGGTGGTGCCGGGGACGCTCGGGCCGTGGACGCCCGGCTCTGTCACTGACTGCCAGACCTCAGACCGGGCCTGCGGGCCTGCGGGCTCCCAGCTGGGGGCGGGGTGGGGGGAGACGGCGCTCAGCGGACGGGCACCGCGCCCAGCCGAGGCGGAAGCCTGTCCGCGCGGCCCTCTCGCCGCTCCCAGTCACGTGTTCCTGGTGCCCGCCGCCTGCCAAGGCCTCAGCCTCCGCTCCACTGCGCGCGCGGGCGGCGCCAGGGTCCCCAGGTCCGCGCCCCCGCCTGCCCCAACGCTCGCCCCTCCCTACCCACCTCTGCGCTTTCTTCGCGGCCCTCCGACGCGCCCGGGCCCTTACGTCACATCCGGCGGCCAGAACAACTTCCGGAGTGGCGGCGGGAGCGGCTGCCTCGCGGGTTGCGTGAGAGGGAAGGGCGGAAGCGCGCTGGGACAGGAGCCCGCGGCGCCCAAACTCCGTGGCAGGGGACGGGGGTCTGTTGTGCCGTCAGCCTTCTAACTTGGCCCAGCGGCCCGAGGGACGGCGGGCTTTGGAGAGGGGCGCGCGCGAGAGAGGCCCAGGTGCAGGTTCTGAGACGGCATTTATTGGCTCCTTAGAAATCAGAGTCAGTAACAACTGTACAGAGGGCCCCTTCGTGTTTGCGCCCGCCCTTCCCCGCTCCCGCCCGAGGCCCCTGGGGAAAAGCAGCTTTATGTGGGCACAGGGAGACTCCTCTGGGATTCACAGTAACCAAAAGCAAAACGGAAATAAATTAAGTGATAAGGGGAAAGGGAGTAATAGGGAGTCGTGTTTCCCAAATCAGTGCATGAAGAGGGTTACCCAGGGCCCAGAGCTGGGCTTCTCCTAGTTCTCTCCCATCAGAGTGAGTGTTCTGGGCCTCAGGACATGGAGATGTGCCACTTGCCATCTAAATCTGAGCCTGCCTACATGCTCCTGCGCATCTGCCAAAGACAGCACCTGTGCATGCCATGAGAAACTGGAATGAACTGGAGGCAGTCGTTACTCAGAGTCCGTGGGCCCAAAGCCCAACTGTGCTTGTAGTAGTGGTGTCTCACTCCTCATTCCACCCGTATCAGCAGGGCATAAAGGAGTGTGGCTCCCTTCTCCTTAGTGACCCATTCAAGTTCAGCTGGGCTGAAGTGAGGGTCAGGAGGTTCTCCAAGTACGGCAGAAGGTGGGCCAGGAGTGTAGGAGCCAGGGCGCACGCACACCTGGAATGCCACCCGAGCCTGGTGTGTCCGCTGGTATTTGGGGTCCCGGAATCTGTCAGGCAAGAAGCAGAAATAGGGGAGTGAGACGTCTGGCCCATCAACTCTTACCCTTTACTAACACTGTTCAAACCACACAGGCCTTGCTAGTCCTAGGAAATTGCCTCACCTTATAGGAACTTAGCTCCAGCTGTTCTGCTTGAAATACTCTTCCTCCCAAAGCCTGCTCAGCTACATCCTTCAGTTCCTTCTTCAAGCCTTTGTTAAGATCTCCCCTTCTTATGATGCCTACCCTGACTACCTATTTAATATGCCTGCTCCACTGTACTTCTCCTTCACTCCAATCATTTTTCTTTGTTTGCATAGTACTTACTTTTATCACCTTTAAAAATATTAAATACTTGTCATGTATAAAAATTGTTTAGAGAGAGCAGGTATAAGTTCCACAAGAGCAACTTTCCTTTTTTGCCCACCAAGAGACCATATAATTAGTACTTGTTCAATGAATGAGTTAAGAAAGGGTTGAGATAGAGACTGAACAACTGGTTAGATAGGGTAGAGGGTAAGGCAAATCACAAAGACCCGAGTGGCTGGCTATGGGCCCCTCCCTCCCATCTTGGTCTGAGCCTCTGGAGATCTCTCCTCACCCCTCCTGTGTACTCACTGCACTTTGGAGGCCAGGGTCTCAGCCCCAGCATATTGAAGGGAGGGGGAGAGTAGCACAGGCGGAGGCTGCTCCTCCCGAGGAGGTGCACAGTTCTCACCAGGCTCCTCAAACCCTATCCCAGGCTCTCCTTTCAATGGCCGGCAGCTCAGAATGGAGGCAGTGCCTGGAAGGAGAAATGGATCAGGACAGCCATTTTATTCCTTCCAGTGACCCCCCAACCCAGCTTACCCTGCCTCTGCCTGCTCCACAGTACCTGCTCCCAGCTCCCCTCGGTCTAGCACTCTCCGTACAGCTGCCACATTGCTCCCATGATATGCCATGTGCCACTTCTTGGTTAGCGTCCCTGCTTCCAGGCGGGGATTCACCCTAAAAGGTGGGCAGACAGGGCAGAGAGGACAAAGGTCACTAGCTCCCTAAGGTCATCCCCTAGATAGGAAGTTCTATCATTTCTTCCATGTACCCTCTTGGGACCCCTCCCCCCAATCCCTGCTTTCACAAGGGAACAAAGATCAGTAGGACAAATGCATGACTCTGTCCATATGTACCTGAGGTTAAACCTGCACCAACCAAAGGGCAGGGCATATTCCCGGGGAGGTTCTCCTCGGCGCCTATGGGCTTCATCTCCTCGAAGCTTCCGGCAAGACTCACAGTAGCACAGGCTACGTTTCGGTGGAGGCATGAAATAATCCTCTGAGGGAGAGTGAATAGCAGGCTTGGTGCTATGGCTCCCACCCTGGGTCTCAAGCTTCCAACTGGTCTCCAGAGCTCTAAGCATAGCCCTGGCCTGGCCCTGGGAATGAGGGTGGGTTCTAGAGGAGTGGGACTCACCAGGAAGCAGCAGCAGTTCTTGGAAGCGGGAGCAAAGGGCATGGTACTCGCAGCTCTTTAGAGGGCTAGCAGCAGGTGGTGGACCCCAGCACACACTCTCCTTGATACCTGAGGGAGCAAAAGGGCACAGGTCATAGGAGCTGGGCTACAAATGTAGAAGAAGGGGTGGGAGCATAGGTGGGAGCAATCCCTTTGGGCTGGCGCACCGTCCACCATGTCTGCTTTTTCCATGTCCCCTTGGGTTCCAGTACTCTTCCCACTGGCAGCCCCTGGTTCAGGACTCACAATTGTCACCTGCAGGGGAGAGGGGTGGTCAGACAGCCCAGTCTCCTAGGGACAATCTCTTTCCCACCCAGATTGCCACTAACCTGCTCACACTGCCCATAGAGATCCACGAGTGCATGGCAGGGCTGGGGCACATCCGGAACAGCCACCCCCTGGTCCACCCCATTGACGTGGAGATGCAGCCCTCCAGAGCTGTCCAGCCGCAGTCCCAGGATGGTGCCTTCAGGACATGTGTCCAGATTTGGCCCAAACTTCTCACAGATCTAGGAGGAAAGACCTACTGTCTTCCAGAATTCAGACTCCCACCACAGCAGCCATACCCCACTTTACTCTGCTTCTGGTTGCCAGTTGCTGAGCTTTGCCCTCCATACTTACTCACCCTACTCCCACTTCAGTTACCTAGAACTCCCTCCGTTTCTCCCCACTGTAACATTCTCAATGGCAAGGACACAAGAGGAGGCTACAAGCCTGAGGCCAACCAGGCCATGGCACTCACACCCTTGTCTGCCCACTATTATCTCCCTTTAGATCTGTAGTTCCCCCCCTCGCCCCCCGGCTCCAGGGCAAAGGGTCCCACCTTTCCCTTTTGGCCAGGCCTTCCTTACTCAGATGTCTGGCCTTCTCCCTTCTATCTGGCTTCCTTACTCACCTTGAGACCATTGTGGAAGACTCCATGGCCTCTCAGTAGCCAGGCTGCCCGTTTGAGGGCACAGGCAGACGCTGGGAAGTTAAGCCTCTCAGGTGGGCAGGTGATGACTCCCAAGACAAGGGAAGACGTCCACTGTCTGTTCAGGAAGTCTATTCGCACCTAAGGGAGAAAAAAATCACTCCATAATCGTGGCCTCCTGGGAAGAGCCAGGCTCCTTACCCTAGCTAGGCAGAGAATGTGGCATCTCCCAGAGTGTGGCCTAAAATGCTATCCTTTCTTTTTTCATTCTTTTTTTTTTTTTGATGAAACAGAGTCTCATTCTGTGGCCTAGGCTAGAGTGCTGTCACAGCTCACAGCAACCTCAAACTGGGCTCAAGTGATTCTCTTGCCTGAGGCTCCAGAATAGCTGGAACTACAGGCATATGCCACCATGCCTGACTAATTTTTCTATTTTTAGTAGAGATGGGGTCTCCTTCTTGCTCAAGCTGGTCTGGAATTCCTGAGCTCAAGCAATCCATCCACCTCAGCCTCCCCGAGTGCTAGAATTCTAAGTGTGAGCCACCACACCCACCAGATGTTGCCCTTTCTGATGCTTGGAAGGAAAAGAAGCTGCAAATTCAGTTGGTTCCTTCCCTTTTTAAGCCTTGATCTTGCTGTTGCCTCTGTAAGGATTCTGGTCCGTAGGGCCTTCCTTCACCTGGTTAACTCTGACACACACTTCAGTTTGCAGCAGGAAGGCCCCCTTCTCTAGAAAGCCCTCCCTGTTCCCATGTATAAGATCATCTTCCTGGGTCGACTCTAGCTCCTCCCTAGTGCTTCCCTCACCTGTCACCAAGTGGAGACTTACTGATAACTGATTTACAACTAATTTACATTACAGGGTGTGGACCAGAAGTCCAGAAAGCTCAACCAAGCTGGCCTTCTTTTTCTTCCACCTCAAAAAGCCTTTCTCCGAGAGGGTTGTCTCTGGGGCCCCTCTGAAACAAGAGGAGCTGGGGCTAAGGAGGCAGAGCCCACCTGGACGAGCAGCTGGGGCACCAGGGGCTGGCTGATGACAACAATGCCTTGATTATAGCTGGCCACCCGTGTGGCTGTGCAGTTCCCATTGGACAAGAGAATATTCTTCCCATGGTTCTCCAGAAACTCGAGGGCTGTGGGCGTAATACCCACTTGATTCTGGCCCTGGTGTGGAGGAAGAGACTAAGCTGCATGGGTTGCCAATGCCAGGCCTGACCCACCCCACTGGGGTTTACACAGACTTTGAGCCTCTGCTGGACAATTAGGAAACTCAAAACAGGCCTGGCACCCAGTGGCCCACCAACTGCCCATCTGTGTGCATGGCAGGTTCTGCTGCAGCCTCTTACTCCCAGGCCACGCTCCTCGCCCTCGTCCTCCTCTTCACCCTCACTGCCGGTGTCTGAGCTGGGGGAAGGAGGATGGGTGCCTTCAGGCTCTTCCAGCCTTGTGGAACTGACAATAGACACACTGCGTACTGGCCCGTAGAGATCCAACACAGCCCACACATTCTAGGGGCACATAAGACCCAGTAAGTCAGGGAACAACAAAAGACCTAAACCCCACTCCCAGCTCTTAGGTTTACCTTGGCAATGCCAGTGGCTGCAGGCCCCATATCTTCTCCATCTACCAAGATGTGCATCGTGTCATCTGCCCCACGACGAACACCCACACGGCTCCCCACCTAGGACAAGGTGGATAAGGACAGATGCTCAGCCCATCCCTCCCTGTGACTTCCACTTCCAACCCCTCCCCCATCCCTGGAGCCAGCTGCTTCACCCCAAGCCGCTCTAGGTTCCGGCCATAGTTCATCCTCTGGAGCTGCCCATCACGCCTCACTTCACAGCTGGACACCATCCAGGTGGTCTTAGTTCGGAGCTCTGGCAGGGAGGGAGGCAGCCCAGGGCCACCGCCTGCTCCAGGCCCCATCTCTCCTGGTGCTAGTGTAGTCAGCCCCAGCCGGAGGGAGCCTGCCCATTTCTCATCCAGCTCTTCCACTTTCACCTGTGAGAGAGAAAATAGTAACTGGCCCTGTGCTGATGGGCTTGGCAGCCCCCTCTGTCACATCTCAACAGTCTACCTCAAAGACTTCCTCAGCTTTGAGCTCCTTGGTGCTGAAGACAAGGCCATGAGCATAGCCAGCTGCACGTACTGCCCTTGTGCCATCTTCCTCCAGGGTGACATTTTTGCCACAAGTATTATGGAATCGGTGAGCCACGCCAGTCACTGTGGAAAGGTAGCACCAAAGGAAAGGGTAGGATTGGAGCAGCAGGCTTCAAATAGGACACAAAGCAAAGCTTTCAGACAAAAGTGATGTGGACATGAAGACAATATATGCCATTACTCCTCAGGGCCTCCTGAGATCTCTTTTCACCACAAGACACGTTCCCAAACCTAGCATGCCCAGCTTATAGTGTCCTGGCCCCTTGATGGCAGGAAGTGTCTAGGCTCTCTGTCCCAACCCCCTGGCTGGCTGCTTGCCACTGTAAGCTGTCCCCTCCCCGTGGCCTGAAGCTACCTAGCCAGCCATCTTTTAATAGCTTCCCTGACTTGGAAGCTATACCTTTCAGGCCCACATTGCCTGCCCTCCCTGATGTCACACCTGGGGAGTGCAGGGGAAATGACTTCTCAGTAGCAGTGTTGCTTGTCGCCAGGCTGTTGTCCATGGGGCCAGTGGCACTGGTGATGGACACTTGGACACACTGGCCGTAGAGATCCACTACTGCATACACCTCTGGGTATGAAAGGAAGGGGTTAGAAACCCACAGCTTGGATGCCTTAGGCTGAGGGTGGCAGGGCGAAAGCCACAGAGTAGTCACCTTTACCCGGAGGCAAGCCTGAGCAAGCAGCGCCTTGGTCCTGGCCATTGATGAAGTAGTGCAGATCGCCCTTGGCAGTTCGCATCATGCCAATGCGTGCACCTGTGCCCAGCGCATCCAGGTCACACCCATAGTTGTTGCGCATCGTGTTACCATCTTGCATGATGGCTGTGCCACTGGGGTATGGAAGAGGTGGGTCAGTCTCCCAGCTTCATCTTCACACTGGCCCCTACCCAGTCTCTACCTGCCAGAACCTTCAGTGCTTTTGACTGGAGTCTTGATCTGGGCCTGAGGCCCAGTCCTATCTCCTTTATCCTTGGGATCTCCCAAGGAAAAGTAGTAACTACCCTAAGAGGTAGAAGATTGAGCCTTTGCAGGGCTGGGTGTGGCTTTCCAGAATTGAAATAAGGAGGCAGCCAGATCCCTGAGGTCAGCCACTACCCATGGCCACCCGAGGCCCAAACCCTGTTTCCTTGATCCCAGCCAGCTCCACCCAATCCTGCTAAACTGGCCCCCAAAGCAGGCAGCCCAACCTCAGCATCCATGTATCATAGTCAATGTCTGTCATAGTGTTAGGGAATTCCAGGTCTTCAGGCCGAATAGCAGTCACTCCTGGGGAGAGGCAGGCGTAGGTCAGAGCAGGCCCTCTAGGCCACAGACATCCTGCACCCTGCACCCTTCAACACATACATAGATGCCCCCTCACCAGCCTCAATGGAGCCTGACCAACGGTCCACCATCTTTTGAATGACAATTTCAAATAGTTCTCCATCCCGCAGGGCCCTGCAAGGGAGAGTGGTGACCAAAGAGGCTCTACTTAGGTGACTAAGGCTGGGTAATTATAAGGTGGGGACCTGAGAGTCCAGACACTGACCGGTTGGAGATGACAATGGCGTCATTGAACTCACTACGGCAGTTGTGGCGAAGTGCAGTGCGGCCCCCATTAGTGATGACTGCATTACTGCCGTGGAGCTGGTGGAAGCGCAGGTCTGAGCCTCCAGCCCCTGAGGAAGGGGAGCTTGGAGACACTTGGTTATTCCCTTCTGGGAGTGGTTCAGGAATTGGAGGTACCTCTGCAAGAGGAACACCACCCATTAGGTCTCAAGGGCCCCCCAAGGCTACCCTAAACCCCTGCCCCAGCCCAGCCCGGCCCTCACCCACGTCGTCCACAATGGTGGCCTGGGCCGCCTGACCGTAGAGATCCACAACAGCATAGACACCCGGGGGCACATTCCAGGCAGCAGGGCCCTGAGTCATTCCATTGACAAAGAAATGGAGAGTTCCGTCCTCCCGTCGCACCACACCTACCGTGTCCCCTGCCTTGGAAGAAGGGGGGGCTGGAGTGAGGAGTCAGGCAGAGTTCCTGCCTGGGTTGGTCCTGCATCAGCCCTGCCTTGCCTGCCTCCCCAACCACTACGAACAGGTGCAGGTAGTACAGCCACTCTCTCACCTTGAGGCGGTCCAGGTTGTGCCCATATTCATCTAGGATGGTTGTCCCGTTGTGCATCACCCCATTCCCTGTCATCATCCAGGTCCCTGGGGGGCGGGGAAGGAGTGGCAGAGGATGTGAGGGGGAAGGCAGGACTCCTCTCCTTCATATACAGCCCCCACATTATTTCCCTAAGCCCAAAGACCATCTAGCCTATTCTTTGACAGCCAGCTTTCTTCCCTGAGCAGGAAAATAAAACTGTGCAATTCTGGCTCAGTGCCTATAGCACAGTAGTTACCACGCCAGCCACATACACCAAGGCTGGCGGGTTCAAGCCTGGCCAGGGCCAGCTAAACAACGACAACTGCAACAAAAAAATAGCTGGTGTTGTAGGGGGCACCTGTAGTACCAGCTACTTGGGAGGTTGAGGCAAGAGAATTGCTTAAGTCCAAGAGTTTGAGGTTGCTGTGAGCTATGACGCCACAGCACTCTACCAAAGGCAACATAGTAAGACTCTGTCTCAAACAAACAAACAAAAAAAAAAAAACTGTACAATTCTTATGTCAGCCATAAGCTCTACCCACAAGATACTCCTCAGCCACTGAATTGAGTGTCACAAGTGTGACAAGTGAAAAGGGGGCTGGAGAGCAAGTACCAAGACTTCAGGGAGAGTCCTCCCTAAAACCCTATCCTGGACCTGCCCTTGGGAGCTCACCAGAGCGCAAGTTGGTCATGGTGGAAGGCAACTGGAGGTAGGCAGGGTTGTGGGTAGTGACACCAATCTCAATGGAACCAGCCCATTTGTCCACCATCTTGTCAATGCGCACCTGGAACACTTCTCCGTCCCGCAGGGCTCTGCTGCTCAGCACAACACCATGATTGAAGTCATCGGTGGCACTGAGGACACAGCAAGTGGGAATTCAGCTCCCTAACTCACACTCTGTGTCAAGGCTTACCCCCACAGTGCCTGCCAACACCCACTGGCCTAGCCAACCAACTAAAGCACAAATCCCAAGAAGTGCCCAGCTTTTCTGTCCAGGATATCCCAGCCCATAGACCCTTTGCCTCCTGTTTCCTTGCCCTCCCCGTAATCCCATTAGAACCCCTTCTGCAGGCTTCTCCCCACCCCATGGGCCATACTGGGGCCTCAGGGCAGTGCGTCCTTCATGGGTGATAGCTGCCTTCTGCCCACAGTTAGGGTGGAAGAGCAGGCGTTCAGGTTCTGCCTGTGTAGCAGGAGCAGCACGGCGGAGAGCACCCTCAGGGGACAGCGCTCGCAGGATGGCATTGTTCCGGCGGAGACGGTCGCTGTGGTTGTTATTGTGGACGATCGTCACCTTCACTGCCATCCCATACAAGTCCACCACACCATATACCACTGGGGGGGTCAGAGGGGTAGCCACTCCTGTGGCAATGGAAGGTGCAGGGGTGTCAGCAGAATGGAGAGAATGAAAGGAAAAGAGTCAAACACCAAGCATCAAAAGGGAGCAGGAGACCCTTGTCCCACTGGCCCTCTTTGAGCATCCTCTTACCTTGATCAATGCCATTAATGAAGAAGTGCAGGGCAGAGTTGGACTTTCTCGTGAGGCCAATGTGGTCACCCTCCTACTTAAAGCAGAAAGATACTTCAGCTTAGAATCTACCCACAGTCAGGATCCAGAGCAATCCTGCGGCACTTCCCACCACCACATTCCACAGGAGAGTGACTCTAAATTTCTAAAAGGTATTCATGTAAGTCTCAGACCACCCTGGAGAATAGGTAGGATACATCTTGGGTCCTTTTATCCTAGACATGACAATTTTTACAGTTCCTGAATGCTCAAAGGAAGTCAGGAACTGAGTTAAACCATCTCAAAAAAGCACCAATTTCTTAAGTGTCAATCTATAAAATAGGCATTATTACTAGGCTCATTTTAGAGACGGGGTGCGGGGGGAGCAACCAAAGAGGATAAGCATGTCGCCTCAGTTCACCACCACAAACAGCCAAATAAAAAGGGAAATTGAATGACCAGACTCCAAAATCTGAGTGCTTAACTGTTGGGAAACCCTGCCTTTTTGGAAAAGAGGTTTTTGTGCTCTAGGTTACAGAAATGACCATTGGTGATGCCCAGACAGGGATACAGAGTACCTGTGGCTCCCCTGGAGAGTGGTCCAAGGTTCTGAGCCTCAACCTCACCTGCAGCTCATCCAGACTGAATTCACAGTACTCCCGACGGGTACCCTTGCCATTGGTCAGGATCCCACAGCCGCTCATCATGATGGTGCCTAGGTGAAGATGACACCCTGGTTAGGATTGGAGTTCCTTCCACTCAGTAATCCCAAGCCTGTACCCTCACCCCTTCCTGGAACCAATACCTGACTGGAGGTTGGTCATGGTTGCTGGGTACTCCAAACTGTTTGGGTTATGGGTGGTGACACCAATCTCAATGGAGCCTGACCACTTATCTACAAGTTTGTCGATACGTATCTGGTGTTAAGTGGCAGCAGAAGAAAAAAGCAGGGAATGTAAATGCAGAGGACAACCCTCAGTCTTTAGTTCCTCCCCAGACCCCTACCCTCCCAGCATCAAGAATTGAGCCCCACCAAGCACGGTGACTCACACCTGTAATCCTAGTACTCTGGGAGGCCAAGGCGGGTGGATTGCTTGAGCTCAGGAGTTCAAGACTAGCCTGAGAAAGAGCAAAACCCTGTCTCTACTAAAAACAGAAAAAAACTAGCTGGGTGTTGTAGCAGGTGCCTGTAATCCCAGCTAGTTGGCAAGCTGAGGCAAGAGATCACTTAAGCCCAAGAGTTTAAGGTTATGATGAGCTATGACACCACAGCACTCTACCCAGGGCAACAGAAAGAAACTCTGTCTCAAAAAATTTTTAAAAAGGCTGGGTGTGGTGGCTCACACTTGTAATCCTAGCACTCTGGGAAGCTGAGGCAGGTGGACTGCCTGAACTCACAGGTTCGAGACCAGCCTGAGCAAGAGCGAGACCCAGGATTTAAAGATAAACCGGCACTGGGTGGCACCTGTGGCTCAGTGAGTAGGGCGCCAGCCCCATATACCGAGGGTAGCAGGTTCAAACCCAGCCCCGGCCAAACTACAACAAAAAATAGCCGGGTGTTGTGGTGGGTACCTGTACCAGCTTGGGAGGCTGAGGCAAGAGAATTGCCTAAGCCCAAGAGCTGGAGGTTGCTGTGCGCTATGATGCCACAGCACTCTACCGAGGGCGATAAAGTGAGACTCTGTCACTTTAAAAAAAAAAAAAAGAAAGAAAAGATAAACCGGCACTGGGGTAGGTGCCTATAATCTCAGCTACTCAGGAGGCTAAGGCAAGATTACTTGAGCCCAGGAGTTTGAGGTTGCTGTGAACTATGATGCCACAGCACTACTGAGGGCAAATAAGTAAGACTGTGTTTCAAAAATAAATAAATAAATAAGAGTTGAACCCCATCTTTAGCTCCCAAGGGTGAGGTACCAGCTGAACCCCAGAATCTTGCACACCTCAAACATCTCATTATCCCGAAGTGGGCGGTTGGTCATAACAACTCCATTGTTGAATTCATCCAAGGGCCGCCGGCGCTCAGCAGTCTTATTATTGTTGCTTAGTTTGATGAGTGTCCCACATTTCTCATGAAAGAGCAGGGCGTCATTGGAAGTGAGGATGGGTGAAGTGGCAGCACCGCTAGATGCCAGGCCATCCCCTGATGGTGGGGAGCTCAGGTTCACATTCAGGAGCCCCCCATTGTAGGCAGACAGGATGGCGTTGCTCACCACCTCAGATAGCTCCATGTTGGCAAAGTCTACAGTCACAGGATGGAAAAGGAAGCTGGGATGAGGCTCTATAATCTCAGACGTGGCACCTCTCTTCCTACCCATCTCCTGAAGTCCCTCCCTCACTTCCCATCCCCTTCCCTGAACCTCCCCAAAGCCCTCACCATTATGCGACTCAAGGCTGTTAGGAAACATCTCCGGCCGGGCCTGCGCTGGGGACACCATGAAGGCTGGGGACCAGGTAGGATGGGAGTGGAATAAGGGTTCAGCCCCTGCTTCGTGGACCACAGCCAGGAGACCCCATCTTCTAACCCTTGCTCTCCCCTTTAACAGACTTGGAGGTCTGAATGGCCTTGCCCACATCCAACCTCTCTTCTCCCTGTATTTCCCCTATTCCTTCAGCCATGCCCCCGCCCCACCCCTCCACCACTACCTTAGCTGTGTTCTTACCTTCATCCCCAGAGGTTCCCTGTTCAGCCAAGCCAGAATCTTCAGGGGGAGCTGAGGGCTCAAGGGGAGGTGTAGGGATAGGAGTAGGAGAGCTGAAGCCTGGCTCTGGGGGTAGCACAGTGATCTGGGTGCACTTGCCATACAGGTCCACAACAGCCCAGACACGAGCGGGCAGACCTGTGGCAGCCACACCACAATCCCGTCCATTCACCCAGAGCCGTAGCTCCCCAGCAACTGTGCGCTCCACACCCACACGGTCCCCTTCGCCAAGCTGGTCCAAGTCCTGACCATATTCCTCCAGCACAGAGCGTCCATCTCTTAGCACCGAGCAGCCCGACACTACCCATGAGCCCCCCTTCAGCCCCGTGGCACTGCTTGGGAAGTCCAGCACACCAGGGTCCAGGGCCGTCACCCCAATCTCAATGGAGCCACTCCAGGAGTTGACCTGTAGGGTTGTGGACAGAGATTCAGGATGAGCCACTCCACATTCCACATGCCACTGTGTCTCGCTTCTAGCTAACGGCTTTCTGTTTCTCCTGGGGCCCTATTCCAGAAATGAAGATCTGCAGTAATTTTATGGACTCTATCTCAGTGATTATTTGGGCCTGCTTTTTCCTAGCAGTCTTGCTCTATACTCAGTTTTTACAACACCACTCCTAGGGAATGGTTCCAGCCTCTTGCCTTCTCTAACTTCTCTGGTCTCTATGGCTGTCCAACCATCTACATGCACATGCTTCCTCTGCCCCCACATCTCCCTCCTGTATATCACTTTCTTTTCTTCATCTAATTCTCTCCCAGGTTTAAGCTCCACCCAGATTCACTTCTTCCAAAATCTTTCTGAGAGCCTGGCCTCTTCACCAACTTACACGCACCTCCCTCCCTGAGTATTGCTCCTCACACATCTTCCTGGCTGTACCTGTAAGTTTGCCTTCAATGGTTTGTCCTTTCCTTGGTACCTCTCTTCTCCTTCCATCACATTTCTGACATCTTTCCATCCTCCATCCTCAAGAATTTGTGCCCTGAGTTTTCTTTCCCAGCCATTCTGTGGATAAGCCCCTCCTGTCCCTTCTCAGCTTCTGGGTCTTGAGAAAACTCAAGCTCTCCTTGTCTCCTCAGAATGAATGTGCCTGCTTCACGCTTGCTTCCTGCCTGTCACCTGGTGCTTTACAGCCTGTCAGTTTCCCCTTGGTACCCTGACTGTCCTACTCGGTCTCCCTCAAGTCCCCTCCCACCACCCACCACATCTCGGTTCCGCGGCCCCAGCTCTACACCTTGCGGTCGATGCGAACGGTGAAGACGCGTCCATCGCGCAAGGGTTCCCGGCTCAACACCAGCCCGTGGTTAAACTCCTGGCCTGGCTGCTGCCGCCGCGCTGTACGCCCACAGGCCGACAGGCTCACCAAGCGCCCAGTACGCGGGTGCAGCTCCCCGCCACTGCCGAGACTCCCGCTGGACCCCGATCCTGGGCCTCCTCCGCCGGGACCCCCACCCCCACCCGGCCCCGGCCCGGGGCCTCCCCCAGAGCCCCCACTCCCACCCGACCCTGCCGCCATCACCGCTGACACCGGGGCTGCGCGACAGCCGCGCTTGGCGGCACCGTGGCAACCACGGTGGACAGACACCCCGAGGGAATACGACCAGGGGCTGGGGCCAGATATGCTTTACGGCAAAGAAGCCGCCGCGTTGGGGGCACTAAAAACTACCACGGGTAAGAGCAGAAGGACGACGGGGTCGGGAAGGCTTGCTTTACGGCACGGCCGACTGACGGAGTGGCTCCAGGAGGGGTGAAGACAGGGGCAGGGAGCTTTTGCGACAGAAGAAAAAAACGCCTGCCGCAGGCATCTTTACGACGGAGGGGGCTGGAACTCAAACACTTTCAGCTTTGCGACAGTGGCACCGACGACCCCGCCCCCGCTAGGGGAGGTGACACCTTGAAGTACTCGCTTTACGGCAAGAGGGAGGTGGTAGTCCTCTAGCGACTTACGCCTCAAAGCGGTATGAGCGGGGTCTGAAGGACCCAGAGAAGAGAAGCGGTAGCTTTATAAGTGAAAGTCACTATCCTCCACACCATTGAGACCGGTAAAGTCTCGCAACAGTGTCGCAATTCGCCCCGTTTGTATCAACACCACTTACAAGAGGCAGAGCGAGGCGGCGCCTGTAGCTCAGGGGATAGGGTGTTCGCCACATACACTGAGGCTGGTGGGTTCGAGCCTGGCCTGGGCCTGCTAAACAATGACAACTGCAACCAAAAAATAGGGCGTTGTGGCGGGCGCCCGTAGTCCCAGTTACTCGGGAGGCTGAGGCAAAAGAATTGCTTTTAAGTCCGAGAGTTTGAGGTTGCTGTGAACTGTGATGTCATAGCGCTCTACCGAGAGCAACATAGTGAGACTCTGTCTCAAAAAAAAAAAAGAAAGAAAGAAAGAGGCATGGTGGTGCCTGTGGCTCAGTGAGTAGGGCTCCGGCTCCATATACCGAGGGTGGCGGGCTCAAACCGGCCTCGGCCAAACTGCAACAAAAACAGCCGGGCGTTGTGGCGGGCGCCTGTAGTCCCAGCTACTCGGGAGGCTGAGGCAAGAGAATGGCCTAACCCAAGAGCTGGAGGTTGCTGTGAGCTGTGACGTCACGGTACTCTACCGAGGGTGACAAAGTGAGACTCTGTCTCTTAAAAAAAAATAAAAGAGGCAGAGCGAACCGATTGTGGGGTGGGGGAGCGGCGAAGGCTGATACATTCAAGACAAGCCTGGCCTGAACTCCAACCAAACTATTAGATTTTAAAGCCACCAATTAGGAGTCCAAAGAAATTCCGATAAGCAATTTCAAGCAACGGCGCTGACGAACCCCCCAAATTTCCTTGTAGTTATTAACAACCCCAGCCCAACTCGCCGATGTTCGCTCTTAAGGTTGGAGGTCTGTGACGTCATAATTAAGGCTTTCTGCCCTCTGGCCAGGCCCCCTGGCTATGATTGGCTGATTTGGATGAGAGCGGTGACGAACGAAAAGGGCGGGAACAAACAGCAAAGACAAAGAAAGTCTTTGGGTAGGACAAAAAGAAAAGGGGGGAGGGGCCGGCCTGAGGTCCCTATATAGAGTTTTGATTCCAATCGCTGCGGCTCCCCGGAGCAGAGGAGCGGGAACCCTGGCCTGAGTCCTAGAGTCCCCGCCCATCTTTGTGGGGCAGGGTCTCGGATGGGGCCATGGAGGCTCCCAGGGCTGCAGGCGGCCCCAACCGGGCATCCCCTGGAGTGGCAACCAGAGGAGTGCCCGGAGAAGTCAAAAGAGTCGAAGCAGGCGCCCCGCAGCTCTCCGGAACAGTTTTGTTTCACGATTCTGGGGTCCCCACGGACTCTGGAGCCAACATAGTTCGCAGTTCTGGTTCAAGACGGCCCTCTGGGGAAGTAGTGATTCTTGGTTCCGGGTCCAGTCAGCACCCTGGGGATGTTACGGGTCACAGCCTTGCGTCCAACACAACATACCCTATTGGATTCAACACCCCTAGCCCTGGAACAAGTATATTTAGGAGTTACAGCCCTGGCCCCGGGGGACCTGGGGCGTACAGCTCAGGGTGCAATCCACAGTCTGATTCAACTTGCTTGCACCCCCACACCTCCTATGAGGACCGGCCTCGGAGCATCCTAAAAAAGATCAGCTCCATCTTGATGCAGAAATCCCCCCCTGTGGAGAAGTAAGGAGCCCAGCTTTGCTAACACTTGGCCTAGAGCCCGGAAGGAGGTTCAGGATCCTGGCAGGGCACAGCCAGAGGGGAGAGGTAGAGGGAAAGTCCTGATAACTAGAAATTAGAGTAGTTTAGGGAAATTGCTGCCTTTAAGGAAGCAGCAGGTGGCCTCTAGATCCTAGCTACCTAGTACCATGATTATCATTGGGTCTGACCCCATCCCCAGCCTCAACTAGTGGATGTAAGGAAAGTTGTTTTTTTGTTTTTGTTTTGGCTGGGCCGGGTTTGAACCCGCCACCTCCGGTATATGGGGCCAGCGCCCTACTCCTTTGAGCCACAGGCACTGCCCAGGAAAAGTTTCTTTAATGACTAGAAGAATGGGAGAGAGGGCTCTGAGGAGTGGGTTACTAGATCTCGTCCCTCTTTTTTTTGAGATGGAGCCTCAAGCTGTTCCCCTGGGAGGAGTGCCATGGCATCACAGCTCACAGCAACCTCCAACTCCTGGGCTCAAGCGAGTCTCCTGCCTCAGCCTCCCAAGTAGC
Source organism: Galagoides demidoff (assembly GCA_963574575.1). Classification (NCBI taxonomy): domain Eukaryota; kingdom Metazoa; phylum Chordata; class Mammalia; order Primates; family Galagidae; genus Galagoides; species Galagoides demidoff. The sequence goes on from CAUYQV010032285.1 coordinate 25,700, forward strand.
TGGGACCATAGGCACCTGCCACAATGCCTGGCCATTTTTTGGTTGCAGCCATCATTGTTGTTTGGCAGGCCTGGGCTGGATTTGAACCTGCCACCTTAGGTGTATGTGGCTGGTGCCTTAGCCACTTGAGCCACAGGTGCCGAGCCTCTTCCCTCTTTTCTATTTTCTCCTCCCACCCTAGGAAAAAGTCTCAGCACTGGGATGAAATGAATATCCTGTCCACATATCACCCTGCTGACAAGGACTATGGATTTATGAAGGTGGATGAGCCCAGCACTCCCTATCACAGGTGCTAAGCCCTCAGGCCTAACCCTTCAGCCCAGACCCTTCTCTATTTAAAGGGGGAGACAAGAGGAGGAGTCAGAGAAGCCCTAGAGGGTGGATACTGCCTGATGTCCCCCTCCTCTGCTTCCCCTTCCTCTGCAGGATGGAGGACAGTTTCGAGGACCTCACTTCTGAGTCCTCCCGCTCAGTGACTCCTGAAGCACTGGCAAAGAGGTGAGGGTCCTACCAGAGAACATTGAGGCCTCTTCCTTCACCCTGAACTCAGATCTGAGGCAGCTATGCTTTTTGGCACCCAAAATGAGAAACACACAGTTTCTATCAGGGGTGACCAAAACTGACCTGGAGGTCAGCTGCCTTGGCCCCATCTACCACCTGCCCCCATTGTTGTTCTCTCCCCTTGGTGTCTCCAACTAGTCTCCCTCCCCTTCAGGTTTGCAACAATGGATAATACCTGTCCCAAGGCTATCCAGTTTGGTGATAACAAAAGCTCAGAGTCTCCAAACAATGCTCCCAGAAAAAGTGAGATAAGGATTGGGGATTGAATGGAAAGGGGAGGTAGAGTGAACCTTCAGTGAGAGCCTGGTGGGAAAGCCAAGCTCTCACAATGGTCCACAGACTCCAGCGACTTTAATAAGCGGCGCAAAGCACACTACAGTGAAGGAAAGTTCCTCAAGGCTCAGAAAAACCTGCCCTTGGATGCTGATGAGGACAGCAAGGCGGGTAGTGTCAGTATCAGCAGTGGCAGTCAAGGTGTGAGGCTGGACTCAGACCCCAGGCCTGTGCAAAGAAGCTGGGCTGGAAAACTGGCTAAAGATGTCAAAGATGAGACTGTACTGGTGACCAGGAGCCACATCGTTCAAGTCAAGGGTTAGCTATGGTGGGGTACAGGGAATCAAGGGAATGGTGGTCTAGAGGTCTGTACTATATAGTCTGTCTTCTTCTGTGGGCATCAGCCCAAAGCCTTGCTGCCTGACAGAGAAGTAATGCTGGGAGGGACAGTTAGAGTCCTTACTCAAGATAGCCCCTAGAGTTGATTGGCTGGTGAGAAACAGAAATCTCAAGAGACACATGGGGGATGGAGTGGTCAGTGAAGGTTTTCTCAGGTGGGTGGCATGAGAACAGTAAATGAGATAAGTATTTGGGACTTGAGTTTCTCCCTTATGGTGAGGGTCCACAAAGGACACCTAGAAGGTATGGATATACTACGTGGACACAAGACTGAGATTAATTCTATGGTTCCTCAGACTCCTCTATTTGGAGAAATCAGTCCCCTCTGGCTTTGCCTATCATCATGTTGGAGCAGAATCTGCAGCGCAAGGAATATTATAGCAAAGGAAGATATCTGAGGTCCTGTTCCCACCCAGAGCTTGAGGAGGACTCAGAAGATGAACATCAGGACAGTGAGAGCCATGGTGGGCCAGCCTGGGGGGCAGGGGAGCTGAGAGCAGACAGGCTGATGGGTGCCCCAGTCCTGATCCCATGATGCTTCCAGGATGCAGGACAGTTTTGACCCAATGATTAAGAGGCCACCTGGGCCTCATGGGAAGCCCCATTAGGGATACAAGGCCACCAAGAGTTCTCTGACAGTGACACCATAGCAGCCTGGTGAGGACTCCAGGCCACCATCTTCCTAGGGCCTGGCTGTTGACAAGCTCTTATATCCTGACACCTCTCCTCCCCATTCTTTCAGGCCAGCACATCAACAACAGGCGGTAAGACAGGCTCAAAACATTCCCAGAGTCCAAGGCCCACACTGTATGGGAGAGGAACCAGGCAGGCTCAGAAGAAGTTAGGACCCCCTCCAGCTTGGCACCACCCACTGGTTCCATGACTCCTCCTTGACTCCTCTCTACCATTCCATGTACTCCAGGTACTTCCCTGTCTTCTAAAGACAGTGAGTCTCAAGGGATAGCTACTTGGGGCTAGTGGCTGAGCTGGCAAAACTCAGAAAGTTCAGAGAGGGAAGTGACCAAAAACCCGAAGGCCAGATGAGTGAGGATGTGAGCCTGGGTAGAAGCAAGGGTGTACTTGCATTGGCCATAGAGGCTGAATAGGGAGGTCCTAGGGAATCTGGGGCTCACATGGGCAAATCTCATGCCTGATGCAAAAGTGCCACTAACCCAAACTCTTCTCTCTCTAGATGAAACTCTGCAGCTTCAATGGACTCAAGAAGAAGAAACCAAACAATGGGAAATGTAGCCAGCTAGGGGTGGGGTGGTGGCCCCCTCCCTATCCTCACCACCTTAGGGGTGGACAATAAAGAGAGGAAGAGCAGGAGTCTGGGGGCTGTGAATTGGGTGCCCAGGATGGGCCTGCTCAATCTTTGGGGGAATGGGGGGGTAGGGTGAGGGGCAATTCACATACAGGAAACCATGAAGGCACAGTAGAGAGAAAAATGCTGGGAGTAGTCCTGGGTATCAGACTTGACAAGAACATAAGATTGTGAGCTGCAACAGAATGACAATGACTAATGCAATTAATTTAGTGAACCATAAATTTACATCTTCTTTAATTCTTACAGCCTCAGAGGTAGGGCTTATGGTTTTTCAGATGAGAAAACTAGGAACCAGGAAACTTGCCCAGGGCGACACTACCTCTAAGTGAAACAGTTAGGATTTGAACCCGATCTGCCAGGCCCCCAAAATTCAACCACTAAAGGAGAAGAAGTAGAGAGAGACTAGGGCCCCCAGAGGAAGGTGACAGCGGATAGTCTCTGAGGGCAGGGCTGTGGCTTCTCTGATCTTAGGCTCCTCTTCTCCGCCTAGGCCCCGCCCCTGCCCCTCCCAGTGCTGCCTGGAAGTGTGGGGTGAGAGCTCCTCCTAGAACCCCCTGAGCCTTGAGGAAAGAATTGTGCTCCCAGGACCTACACTGCAGAGATCCGTCTCCTCCTTCCCTGTCAACACCCCTCCAGGGGATAGCGCCTCCACTCATATCCCAATTGGCCTCACCAGTGATCAAGCTGAGATGACCGTCAAACTGGACTTTGAGGAGTGTCTCAAGGACTCACCCCGTTTCCGGTAAGTGTGTTGGGCTGGGAGGCTGAGTAGAGGAAGGTCTAATGTTATCCCAATACCCATACATGCACACACACAACATTCCCCAGGCCAGATCTTTCAGGGAGTAGGCCTCAAAGGGCCTCAAAGAACAAGCTTCTGGCCCAAAGTGGCATGTCTGCTATCAAAGCAGGATGCTCCAGTGCTCTCCCTCCACTGTATGCACCTCTTGGCCTCTCTAGCTTCTCCCTTCCCCAAGAGCTGGCATTCCCTCTTGCTTCTCACTGGGACCCCTGCCCCTCCCCCTGCACCTGCTGGGGCGGTTAGCAACTTCCTGCCCTTGCCACATCCACCCTCCTTCTACCCTTCCTGCTCTGGGACTGGCTGTACTAGCTCCCAGAGTGTGCAAAGTGAGCAGAGTGAGGGAGAGCAGGGGAGAGGGCCTTCTCAACCCAGCTGCTTCCTCTGTCTGTACCCACCACCCCATGACTCCAATCCTACCCTGATGCAGCAGGCAGACAGATGAACCCTAGGTCTGTGCTTGTGACCCCATCCTTCTTTCCCAGAGCCTCTATCGAGCTGGTGGAAGCTGAAGTGTCAGAATTGGAGACTCGTCTGGAAAAGGTGACCCTAACATGGAAAGGTGACCCAGTAGCAGATTAGGATGAGGGGGTTGGAGCCAGGGAGAAAGTTGGAAACAGAATGAATTCCAGGGATTATTGAATGCTAACTGTGTAGAGTAGATATTTTTGTGATTGTTGAGTATCAAAAAAGCTGGTTGGGGCTTGGTTACAATGGTTACAGTGCCAGCCACATGCACCAAGGCTGGTGGGTTCAAACCTAACCCGGGACAGCTGAACAACAATGACAACTACAACAACAACAAAAATATCTGGACATTGTGGTGGGCACCTGTAGTCCCAGCTACTTGGAGGGCTGAGGCAAGAGAATTGCTTAAGCCCAAGAGTTTGAGGTTGTTGTGAGCTGTGGTGCATGGCATTCTACTGAGGGCAACATGATGAGACTCTGTCTCAAAAAAAAAGCTGATTGGTTCTTTGCCCTGAAGGAGCTCAGGATCTTAGAAAAACAAGACTTACTTGTGGTCTTTCTTGTTTAGCTCCTGAGCCCCTACACTGTGCTAGGCCCTGGGCATTCAGAGAAAGCAAAATCATTTCTGTCCTCAAGGAGCCCAGAGACTGTCTGTGGAAGACAAACCAGTAAAATGTTTAAACACAAGACAGTAAAACAACACGTGCACACAACTACACACACATATACTCTGCTTACTCTGCTTTATTTTTCTTTATAATATTTACCTCTTTCTGACATGTTACATATTTACTTGCTATATTAGTTTTCTGTTGCTGTGTAACACAGTATCAAAACTTGAGTGGCTTAAAACAATACACCTTATCCTTGTTTCCACTCACACTCAAGGGGTAGGGATTATATAAGGATGCATACAATTGGGGGTCACCTTCGTATGTGTCTCTTACACTTGCCTATTTCTTTCTTTTATTTTTTATTATTTTTTCTGTTTATTTCTTGTATATTTTTCCTCATTAGAATGTTGGTGGAGCTAGGTGCAATGGCTCACACCTGTAATCCTAGCACTCTGGGAGGCCAAGGAGGGTGGATTGCCTGAGCTCAGGGGTTTAAGACCAGCCAGAGCCCTAGCGAGACCCCATCTCTAAAAAATAGCTGGACATTGTGGAGGGTGCCTATAGTCCCAGCTACTTGGAGGCTGAAGCAAGAGACTCACTAGAACCCAAGAGTTATGATGCCACAGCACTCTACTGAGGGCAACAAAGCAAGACTCTGTCTCAAAAAAAAAAAAAAGAATGTTGCTGGCATGAGATGCTTTTAAGATTTATTTTTGCTCAATCCCCAGGGCCTGAAAACTAAGAGGTGACAAATTCTTTTTTTTTTTTTTTTTTGAGACGGAGTCTCATTCTGTGGCCTTGGGTAAAGTGTTGTGGCATCATAGTTCACAGTAACCTCCAACTCCTGGGCTTAAGAGATCCTTTTACCTTAGCCTCACAAGTACCTGGGATGATAAGCACCCACCACAACTCCTGCCTAATTTTTCTATTTTTTTTTTTTTTTGAGACGGAGCCTCAAGCTATCCCCCTGAGTAGAGTGCCATGGCATCACAGCTCATAGCAACCTCCAACTCCTGGGCTCAAGCGAGTCTCCTGCCTCTGCCTCCCAAGTAGCTGGGACCACAGGTGCTCACCACAACGCCCGGCCA
>CAUYQV010032287.1:0-14311 GCA_963574575.1 Galagoides demidoff
CTAAAATTCCCAAAATGTTATCCCAATTTCTACTCTACTCCCATCCTCTCCCAAATTTGTGGAAATTAAGCAAAACAGTAAGAGTTAATTTTTTTTTCTTTTTAATTTGAGGCAGTGTCTCACTCTGTTGCTCTAAGTAGAGTAGCATGGGGCCAGCCCTCACAGCAACCTCAAACTCCTGGGCTCAAGCAATCCTCTTGCCTCAGCCTCTCAAGAACCTGGGACTTCAGGTACCCACCACAATGCTCAGCTATTTTTTTCTAGTTTTAGTAGAGACGGGGGTCTCACTCTTGCTCAAGCTGGTCTCGAACTCCTGAGCTCAAGTGATCCACCTGCCTCAGGCCCCCCAGAGTGCTAGGATTTGCAGGCATGAGCCATCACCCCTGGCTGGAGTTAAACTTAAAAATACTCTTTCACACAAGTTTTGAACACACGTTGCCAAGCAGTTACCGTCTACCTGACACGGGGTAGGAGGCACAATGGTGCAGGCTCTCTTGTCACATACTTTCATCTAAAAGGGAGCAGTAAAGCTGGGAAAGAGAACAAAAACACAAGCATCCACTTCAGGGAAACGCAGCTGCATTCAGCAAGCAGACAGAACCCAGGGAAAAGTTCAATCAGTAAGTACAGACACTTCATCAACAATCAGATACATTTCTGGTAACATGATTATCCTTAAGGAATTTTTCTTAGAGATGAGGAGAAAGCAGAAGAGAGACCACAAATGTGTTTGATACAAAGTATCACTGGGTTGGTTCATGTCTTGCCTCTTCTATAACAAACAACAGAACAATGTTCTGCCATCACCTTAGAAAAGTAAGAATGAGTACAGAAAGAGGAGAGAAAGCACCGACAACTGTTTCTACTCCCCACCCTACTGGGGAGGTTTTGGACTTTCTATCTGGGATGCACAGCATTTCTGAAGACTGAATGCTCCTGTTGTTGCACTTTCCATGATAAAGCTGTCCACCCAGCACCCACGCCAACTCCATTCAGTGAGCACTTCCTGAGAACCGCATGGTGAAGTTAGGACCATACTTGGTGGTGTCAGCAGACAATTTACATTTAAACTCTGGCACGGAGAACCCACATTTAAGTTGGAGACAGAATGCACTGTCGGGAAGTGACAATCCAATTTGTAAAAATTTGAAGTTTTGCAAAAGATTGCCAGGTACTGAGGAAGACATCATCCAAGGAAATCCCAGGTCAACAGAAATACGATGACCTCAATTCCAATTCCAAATGAAGTAAAAGTTATAAATACCTGAAAGCAAAGAGCAAAAGTAGAGAAATGGGAAGCAGATTAGAAGGAAAGAAGCAAACAAACAAAAAATCCCAAAAGGTGGCAAAGGAACAAGAAAAAGACCCCATAATCTCATAAGATTTTCAATGATGTTCTTTTACTACAGAAGAAAAACCACCAAAGATAGTAAAACAAATCTATCCACCATCTGTACCAAACTATAGGTAACCAGGTACTACGGTTTGCCAATAGTTTCCAATCAGTCATGAAGTTTTATAGTGAGGTCTATTCACATTTGTCACTAACTTTTGAGATAACAGTTATAGTGCTGTTTCAGTATTCCTGTACGTAGTATGATAGAATATGATGTAACAGAAAGGAAGAAGGGTGTTAGTGGGGAAAAGAAGAAAATTACTATCAGAGACCTAAGAGTAATCACGCCATGTGCAAATTATCATAAGAACAAATAGTCTAAGAATCATAAACTTGGTGTTCTGTTCAAATATATCTTAAATTGGCTCAGCACCTGTAGCACAGTGGTTACAGCAACAGCCACATACACTGAGGCTGGCAGGTTTGAACCCAGCCTGGGCCAGCTAAACAACAATGACAACTGCAACAAAAAATAGCCAGGTGTTGTGGTGGGCGCTGGTAGTCCCAGCTACTTGGGAGGCTAAGGCAAGAGAATCACTTAAGCCCAAGAGTTCGAGGTTGCTGTGAGCTATGATGATGCCATTGCACTCGACCAAGGGTGGCACAGTGGCAAAAACAAACAAACAAACAAAATGTGTTTTTTATATATATATATATATATATATATATATATATCTTAAGTCTAAGAATATGTATTTTTCAGAGTAGCAAGAGGGTACTTGGTAACTAACTGACCCCCAAAGACTGCTGTACACAGGCAATGAGAAGAAGAGACTGGCTAGGTGTGGTGGCTCACGGCTATAACCTCAGCACTCTGGGAGGCCGAGACAGGTGGATTGGCTAAACTCAGGACCAACAGGATCAAGAGTGAGACAGTGTCTCTGCTAAAAACAGAAAAACTAGCTGGGCATTGTGGTGGCAGGTACTGGTAGTCCCAGCTACTAGAGAGGCTGAGGCAAAAGGATTGCTTGAGCCCAAGAGTTTGAGGTTGCTATGAACTATGATGCCACAGTACTCTACCCAGGGTGACAGTGTGAGACTCAGTCCTCTGTGTCAAAAAAAAAAAAAAAAAAAAAAGAAGAGGACTCTACTCTGTGTGTCTTCAATTAATCATTAACAAGGTTCCAAACACCAATTCAATCTCAGGTAATCATCCACTCACTTTTTTTTAAATCAAAGCACAAAATACAAACCTTGTTACATTATATTACTCCGAAGACTGTTACATTTAACCTTAGACAGACATAAAATAATCTGACTCTATAAACACAAGACCGCTGTAAGACAGGGAACAAAGATAGTCACCAAACTCAATGTGTGGAGTCTGTACCTCCTAGCAGTGGCAAATAACCTTTTTTTCACTAGCATTTTACCATAAACAACTTACATAACTTCGCAACCTCGAGACACAAGTGAAACAACACGGAGGTAACTTTACTGTCTTCCATACTATATTACTAAATATTTCACTCCAGGAGTTACGTAAAACTGAGTTACATATGTCAACTGAAAATATGGAGTGACCTATAGAAACTACCCAAATTTAAATCCTTTTTTTTTTTTTTTTAATAGTTTCACTCAGTCACCCTGCCCTGGGGTTGAGTGCCCTAGAGTTACAGATCACAGCAACCTCAATCTGTTGGGCTCAAGCAATTCTCCTACCTCAGCCTCCCTAGTAGCTGGGTCTACAGGCCAGCACAACAGCTGGCTAATTTTTTAGAGATGGAGTCTCACTCTTGCCCAGGCAGGTCTGGAATTCCTGAGCTCACCCAATCTATCCTTCTCAACTCCCAGAGTACTAGGATCACAGGGGTGAGCCACCCTGCCCGGCCTCCAAATTTAAATTAAGAACGAAATGCCCAGAATACTATGTTGTTGCTTAAAAATTACCAAGCTGAACAAATGTTCACAAAGCTGAATGGGGTATTGGGGAGGGGGTACCTAGCTCCAGGCTATCACTGATTCCTCAGTGTCTGTTTTCCTCACACTAAAGATGTGTCTTGAGTCGATGTTGGGACTGGATGGCTGGGAAAGCATATGTAGGATCAAGCTGAATTCTGGGTGGAAGGAGGGCGGGGAGTGTCAGCGTCTCTCATCTTTTCAGATGCTTCCTGAGTTTCCCTTCTAAGTGCAAATTTTGTAAAAGCAGAAACAGTAGTAAAAGTAATTAAGAGTTTAAACCTTTTTCTTGCCTTAGAAAACTATCCAAGAGGAGGAAACATTCTAGTCTTTGTAAATTTTCTAAAAAAAATGAAACGCATGCAAACTAACTTCTTTTGCCTTCTAATTAAGTTGGATAAAGCACCAAATCACAAGAAACACAACTGTTCCCAGACCATCAGAGGAGAGCTCTGGACTCACGTCTACCACTGGCTTTTACGTTCCCAACCCCACCTCTTCCCTAACCCTCCAACTCCACATCAAGACGGTGGCTCTTCCATGTCTCCCAAGCTAGAATTCTTGCATACGTCTTCAAGTCCTCTATCCCACAAGCAGGTCCTAATGGTTTCACCTTAGAAATCTTTCACATTGACCTCCTCTTCCCCACTGCCTAAATCAAGACGTCAACTCAAACTCCCTGCCATCCTCCTCAACATACTCCAGTCCATACTCCTGGATGCCACAAGCTGTATTTTGTTAGAAAAGAAAATCTAGGGCAGCACCTATGGCTCAGTGAGTAGGGCTCCGGCCCCATATACCGAGGGTGGTGGGTTCAAACCCAGCCCCGGCCAAACTGCAACAACAACAAAACAGCTGGGCATTGTGGTGGGCGCCTGTAGTCCCAGCTACTCAGGAGGCTAAGGTAAGAGAATCACCTAAGCCCAGGAGTTGGAGGCTGCTGTGAGCTGTGACGCCACAACACTCTACTGAGAGTGGTAAAGTGAGACTGTCTCTAAAAAAGAAAAGAAAATCTAATGACTCTCCCTGGGTGAAAATCCTCTTCTGGTTCTAAGATCAAGTCCAACCTTCCTAGGTGTGCACAAGATTCCAGCTACCACTTCAGATGCAGGCACGGCCTCGTACCCTGGGAGGTTCCGGCCACACTCAGCGGCACCTGCAGAGAGCAGGCCAAGGTAGCAATCACAAAATCTCAAGTGAAAATAACACTGTCAGTATGTATAAAAGTTCCCCTTCTACATGTCCTCAATTCCCACTGGAAACCCTAAGAGGGGTAAGAAAGACTTTTTTGTATTGAGTACAGTGGTTGAGAGCATTGGCTGGAAGCCTAGTCTCCTCCTGTATTGCCTCTTTACAGCTGATGTGATTCTGGGCAAAGTTACTTAGTCATGCTGAGCCTAAATTTCCTTTTCTGTAATCTGGGAATAAGAGTAGGACCAACCTCACTGAGTTACTGTGCCAATTAAATGACAAAGTATGGTACTTAGCACAGTGCCTGGTATAAAGTGAGAACTCACCAGTTAACTCCTTAGTACTGTCAGAATGGACTCGCCTTATTTGGAGGAAAATAAGGTAAGGTCTATTCACATGAATAAGGCCTCAATGGCATCATGGAATTCACCAATACCTTTCCTGTGTGGAGGGTGGTAGTCCTGAGAGAGATCAGTTAGTTTTGAAGACATCTGCATAATCTGAGGGGGCCAACCTTTAAGAATTTAATACAGAGACATTTTAGTTGGCAACCGCTTTTTATTTAATGTAAAGTTCCCCACAGAAACCATTAGCTTCTAATTCTTGTATTTTATGGTTCTAAACTCTGGGCGTGTTGGCTGCATTCAATGTTGTATCTTCCTCAAAATCAAGAATAAATACTTTGTTCTAGACACCAAATGCGGTGCTGGAGAATATAAAGATGGCTTTTATATCTTCCCATCATTTGAAGGCCATTCTTTGTGACTCTGCTAGTATTTTAGCATCTGAAAGGGCGTCTCTTACACTTGTCTCATCTTCTGCCTTTTCTCTTCCCTCCCTTGCTTATCATCGAGAAGGATTCCGTGTACCAGGTTCCTGAAAATGAGACTGTTAAATTGCTCCTGCTTAAATCCGGACCTGCCAACAGGCAGTTCTTAGAACGAGGACAGCCATTCTCTCTTCATCTTTCAATCCTTATAATTTGCATCACAATTTATATCCTTCAAGAATTCCTGAAAGATATGGTTCCTTCTTAAGTTATAATCCTGAGGATGTAGTAGAATTTTAAGAAACTGAATTTTTATTAAATGCCTTCACATGAAAAGATGGCTCTGCATCCTTAGTCATTAGAAAGTACAAATCAAAACCCACAAGGAGATCAAACACTTTGTACCTACGAAGATGGCTATTACCCACAAATGGTAACAATGTGGTGAAATGGAAACCTTCACCCATTGCTGGTGGGAACGTAAATGGCACAGCCACTTTGGAAAACACCTTGGCGGCTCCTCAGAATGTTAAATAAAGAATTACCATATGACCTGTCAGTTCCACTCCTAGATACACACCCAAGTAAAATGAAAACTTATCTCCACCTAAAACCTCGTACACAAACGTTCATAGCAGCATCATAACTGCCCAAATGTGGAGAAACACCAAGGGTCCATCAACCAACCAGTAAGAAGAGATAGATAAAACGTGGTATCTAGTTTCAGTTTTACAAGATGAAAAAGTTCTGGAGACCGGTTCCTAACAGTGTAAATAGACGTAACACTACTGAATGTTACACTTTTAAAAAATGGCATATTCCATATATACAATGGAATAGTGTTTGGCCATGCTGAACCTTAACAACATGTTCAGTGAAAAAAGCCAGTCACGAAGTGACCATAAGAATACATGAAAAAAAGCATATACTGTCTGAGTTCCTTAATATATAGTCAATGTCTAGAATAATCAAATCTACAGAGATTAACGTTTGCCAGGGCCTGGTAGGATAGGGGAAAATGGGAAATGACTTCTAGAGGGTATAGAGTTTCTTTCTGGGTGATATCGTGCTCTACAATTGATTGTGGTGGTCACATAATTCTTAAAATGGACTAAACATCATTGAGTTGTACACTTTAAATTGGCCAATTGTATGATACATGTATTGTATCTCGATAAATCAGTTAAAAACATGCATTCGAAAAATAAAATGACTTAACTAAGTTACCCTGATGTTCTACCTGGTTTAATAAAATACCTTCAGTTGGGGGGGGGGGTCTACAGCCACACCAATTTTTCCTTTTCATGTTAGTGTAAGGATGTGATATACCTGAACCCCCCACAGCCTCCCCTAAAAGTGCCCTTGCTGCTCTGCTGTGCTACTGCCACACTTCCTCAACTCGTCCTCCACACAGGGCTGCAGGGTTACCTAGGTAACCAGAAACAGCCAGCCAGAGACTCCAAGGGAAAGCTTATCTGGCCTTAGCGAGACCAGAAAACAAAGCTCGCCATCCTTCTCACCAAGAAGGGGTTTGGGAAGATGCAGGGGTAGGCTAGGAGGCTAAAGAGAGATAGACAACTACAGGAATAATGGCCCACACAAGCCAGAACACTTCCAGAAACACAACATCCCGGGGCTGTGTGTGTGCACAGTTTACTATGAGTGCTAAAGCCAAGTGTTCTCAAGCAGGGGTCTAAAGACCTCTACGGGACCCTCGACCCATTCTATGACTTCTCCAGAATAATCTTTCAATTTTGTGTTTTCATTTCAATGCTAATCTAAAAGACTGACTATAAATTCGCCCCAGACCATGTGAATGACCCCTTTACTGACAGAGTGCCGGGGTGCGTCTGTGACTACAGAGGCACGGAGGGTTCCTGTGCTGGGAGCATGCATGACAACGACAAAAAAAAATTCGAGACCCTTTCATTGACCAAGACATTGATTTCATGGCACCCCAGAAGAATGACAGGAGTGGAGTAACATACTATAGAAACTGCCACAAGCTAATGGGGAAAGGACAGAGATAGACTGGATACACACAGTCACACCCAGGGAAGGTCGAATGACACGGGAGAGCTGAACAAAGGTTTTGTTTTAGCAGTTCAAAAATTATAAGAAGAAGGTGATGATAAGAAAGTTATGTTCATGGTGTTTACAAAATAGTGTGACTGAGTCATTTCTATTATCCACTGACTTCCTTCGACACCCTGACACTTAGCTCCGTGCTGAGCTGTTAAAATTCTCCACATCTATAAGAAATAAAATCAAGAAACATATTCCTGCTCTTAAGTCTAGCAACAGCTGAACTGGGTATATATTTGATGTTGATTTTAGTAACTCTGAAATGCTAACCTGATCTCTGAATGAACAAGACATTTATAGCTCTAACAAGAAAATTATAAGCCATGAAAATCATTCAAATTGTAACTCAGAAATTGCTCAGGGGAAGAGTTGTAGCCTGATAGGGTCTGATAGTCCTGAGCTAACAAGCAAGGCCTTCCAAAGTCCATAATGTGCTTCTGAATAAAATATTTATGGAAACAAGTGTTCTCTGCACTATTATCAAAAGTCAAAGGACCCATCTGCATTAAGTGTATATTTGTGGATTCAACATAATAGTTTTACCTTTAAAAAAATCAACACAGATAACTTAGCTTTGGCAAAGAACATTCATCATATTAATACTGTTAAGTTTTAATGGTTTTAAAATATTTCTTGTATTTATTTGTGATTTCTTATGTTTTAAAAGCTGTATAAGAACTATAAAGAGTATATGTCTTTTTTCATGTATGTTCATATGTAGTACAATTAAGCAAAGTTCATTTAAATCAACAAAAATGGTTTGCTAAAAACTCTCTTTAAAGGAGAGAAATTCAAGCTGAGTATGTGGCTCACACCTGTAATCCCCAGCCCTTTCAGAGGCTGAGGCGAGAGCATAGCTTAAGGCCAGGAGTTGAAGACCAGCCTAGGCAACACAGCAAGGTCTCCATTTCTACAAAACATAAAAATGTCAGCTGGTCGTGGTGGGACATGCTTGTAGTCCTAGGTACTTGAGGGGCTGAGGTAGGAGGATTACTTGGGCCAGTGAGTTCCAGGTTGCAGCGAGCTATGATTATGACACAATACTCCAGCCTGGACAACAGGGGCAGGAGGAAGGAAGGGAGGAAAGAAATTCCTTCATAGGCTGTTTGGTAAGCACCACTACCATAAGCAGTAATATGGGAGTGATGTGGACCACGTTCAGCCAATTAAAAAATATTTGCGATCTATGTGCTAGGCACTAGGATGTAATGGGGAACAAGAGAGATACAGTTATGTGCTTATGGAGCTTAAAACCTATTACAAAAGGCAAGTAATTATAATAAGTTAAGTGTTGAGGATATACTTGCTTCTATGGAAACAGCAGGGGGACCTAATCTAGCTTAGCTATTAAACAGGGCTTCTTGAAGGACATGTCATTTAAGTTAAGACAAAAGAAAAAGGAGTTAGCCAAATACAAGTAAAATAACAGGGGGGTGGGGGAGGGGAGTGTGTGCTAAGCATCAGCCACATCCTGTCAAAACTTGCTATCTGTGGCTTGGCATCCATAGCTCAGTGGTTAGGGCACCGGCCACATACACCAGGGCTGGAGGGTTCGAACCCAGCCTGGGCTTGCTAAACAATGACAATTACAACAAAAAAATAGCCGGGTGTTGTGGCAGGTACCTGTTGTCCCAGCTACCTGGGAGGCTGAGGCAAGAGAATCACTTAAGCCCAAGAGTTTGAGGTTGCTGTGAGCTGTGATGCCATGACACTCTATGGAGGGTGACATAGTGAGACTCTGTCTCAAAAAAAACCCCCAAAACTTATTGTCCAAAAGCTTGGCCAATTAGAGGTGTGGAAGGAAGTCTGTAAGGCTGCAAATGGAATTTGTGTCTGGAAGATGGTGGGGAGGCAAGGCAGGAGCTCTAGATTGGAGACGGAAGCAGTGTCTGAGTCCATGCAGGATCTTGACGTCTTCCTAGGAAGTCCAGCTTTTACCTACTTAGTAAGGGGTTCTGAGGACAATCAGAAGTCACTGGAAGATTTTAAGTAGATCATCAACATATTACATTTTTGTTTTATAAAAATCCCTTAGGTTTTAATGTGTGGAGAGCACTGCTGTTCAAAACCAGATAAGACATGCTGGTGGCCACAGTGGGAGTTGTGCATCACAGCAGCACACTGGAGAGATCCAAGAGACATCAGAGCCAATCTAAGAATTTAAGACAGAATTGACAAGACCTGGCAATTCACTGCACGTAGGAGTTAAATGAGAAGGATATATCATGGAAAATGCTCAATATGTGTTATCTTTCATAAAAGGAAAGAAAAATTATAAGCCCTTGTAAATGGAGGACCACCTCCACCTTAAGGTGTACAAGTTGTGTGAGAAAGTATTTTTGTTTTCTGTGCAATTTCATACCTCTGTATCTATTATGATCAAATTTTTTTTAAAAACAAAAACACGACTGACTTGCATAATCACTCACACCCAGAGGCAGCGGCAATATTCAAAACAAGTCTGTGTTCTTTTTGGAAAGTCTTGGTTCAAAGACAAAAAGCAGAGAACAGACACATCTTTTGATCCTCACTATTGACATGGTGCTTCATGAAAACCCAAGCGCTACTTAAGACCTTTCTTTGAAGGGACAGTGGGGCAAGGGCGCCACATCCCAGGCATTTAGGTTTAAGAGGCTGGGTCTCTGCACTTTATACTGCAAGAACATGGAGTTAAATATCAAAAGAGCTAGACTCAAATGACCAATGCACCTGGCAGAATTTAGCCCAGCACAAAATCTCTCTGCGAAAATTCCCCATTGTCTAAGAGAAAAACAACCCTGGCAAATTTTTCCCATGGCCCATCCCCTCATGAACATTTTTAATATTTAAAAAATGCTTAAAAACCGGAACAAAGCAATTTCAAAATCTCAAAGGGTCAGAGCAACTGGAATTAGTTTAAGAATGCATTATACATGAAAGAAAGACACCACGGCTTTATAAACAGGGCATCTTCTTTCTTCACACCAAAGCACAAGAAAACAAAGGAAGAACTAAACTAACCCAGACCACAGAAAATATCACATGAAAGGAAGTTCGTGTCTGGCCTAGTTTGCCAGAGAAAAAATCTGAAATAAACAGCCTTGGCTTCCATGAACTCTCTGAAAGCAAGGAGTCCAAAAAGGTGAGGCACAACCATTTTTAGCACCTTGAAAGTGAGAGACGGCAGATCTTTCTTTGGAGGTTACTAGGGTGACTAGAGGATCCCAGGCTACCCTCAACTGCCTGTTCCCACACAGCTCAGCCCGACATCGGCCCACTGTGCGATCTATCCACATTCTGGGTCTGCCTCTGCCTCCTCCTTCAGATCCCGCCGACCTGAAGACATTTATGTGGGCAATCCTTTATTTTATTTAGTCAACACTTGTGTCATGCATGCTATATGCCAGTCACCGTTCTAAATGCTTTACAAGAACTTAGCCCTCGTAACAACTATGTGAGGCAGGCACCATCATTAGTCTTGTTTTACATGCAGGGAACTGACACGCAGAAAGGCTATAAAACTTGCCCCAAGTCAAACAGCTAGTAAAGGACACAGCTGAGATCTGATTCCACTTTATCATCTGACCATATAGCTACAGAGGTTATTTTAATTTTCTCCTTTGTTTCCTATATTTTCTCTAAGTGAGGATTTATTACCTTTATAATAACACAGAACTAAAAAATCATTTTTATTCTGAAATAGCAAACTAAAAAATAAATAAAAACGAGGCCTTAAATACCTCATCCATAAAACCAAAGGAAAAAATGCCTTATCTGCAGAAGCCAAGAGGCTAAGCCACATGATATTCCTTGGATTGTCTGCACAATAAGATCTTCTATCCACACCCTGGGGCCCCATTGCCTAGGTAGTAAGGAGAGCAAAAGACAAGACAGAAACGGGAACAACTGTCAATTTGTGCTCTGGAAAACTGACCTGGGATCCAGGTACAGTTTACAAGCTCAAACGATTCTCCTACCTCAGCCTTCCAGAGTAGCTGGGATTATAGGAGCCTACCATCAAGCCCACCTAATTGTTTCTACTTTTTAACAGACATGGTGTTTTGCTCTTGCTCAGGCTGTTCTTGAACTCCTGAACTCAAGTGATCCTCCCATCCTGGCCTCAGAAAGTGTTAGGATTACAGGTGTGAGCCACTGCACCTGGCATCACTTGCCGTTTTTAATTTCAAGAGTTACGCTTCAAGGAACAAGTCACTTCCCATTTCTTATTCTCAATATTATCATTTATAGAAGAAAAATCATTGCACTGAGTGGCCCAAAAACTTCCTTCTAAATGTAACAATCTGTATTTCTCTAACTGTATAACCACATCTCTTTTAGTCATGAAGGATGTACTAACAAAATACTATCACGTTTCTAAATGGCATCACTCTGCCAAGCAAGTGGATCTTCCAATAGCTTGTAATGAATAAATTTTTTATGCTTCCTCTTTAGTATCTATAGCTATTCCCCCAAGTTATGTTAAACATCAGTCTTAAGAGAATGAATGCTTCTGGCCCTTCAGGACCTGATACTCTTCTTCTCTCTCAAATACAACATTTGCAATTACAAGCCTGGCTCCCAAACGGAAACTTAAGTTTGGGGGAAAGAAAACATTATCAACATAGATGGCTACATCCCTAAGTCCTTGTACAATCTGTATCCCACTCCCATCTGATGCCTCTGCGGCCTCACCTACGGAGCAGCGAGTGTCACAGTAAGCAACACAGGGAAGCTAAAGTGGCGATGGTTCTCGGGGTTACCGAGGGCCGTCCCATATGCCAAGTCCAGAGGACACAAGGATCAACTCCTGTTCACTGGCTTGCCCAGTGACAGTTATGCTTCCGAAGGGGCTTAAGGCATCACTGGCAGGCCCAGAGGCGCAGGTAGGGCCGATGAAAGGCAAGAAAGGCACTACCAGGTCTGAGAAGGCAGAAAAAGAAAAGAGCGAAGGGAAAGGAGGCACAGAGTGAAAAACTACAAAATCATAAAGTCAGCTGGAAGAATAATCACATCAAGAGTTTTATATAAATTAAATTCACACGATAATCTGCACACTCTTCTGTCCTCATTTTTTTTCTTTTTGCAGTTTTTTGCCAGGGCTGGGTTTGAACCCGCCACCTCCAGCATATGGGGCCGGTGCCCTACTCCTTTGAGCCACAGGCACCGCCCTTCCGTCCTCATTTTAAAGAAGAGAAAACTGAGGCTTAGAGAACTGTTTACTTTGCTAGGGTCAAACAGCTAGCAGGAAGCAGAGATGGCACTTGGGCATGGGTTCTTCCAGCACAACGCTTGTGACAGAATGACACAGACACACTCTGTGACCTTAGAGAGCATCTCTGCTCTACAACCATGAGGTTTCAAATCTCCTCTACTCCTCTGGCCAAGGCTGGACAGCCTCTCAAAAGAGCCTCAGTGCCAGGGCCCTGCAGAGTCCCGGGCTCTTCAGTCCAGCTCTGCATGGCATTGAAGGAGATGCATCCCATGTATTAACCTAATATTTGCCTCTCTGCAACTTCTATCTGTCTTTATCTCAGAATATGATCACATGTATAGCAAATGAAGCTTCCTGTCAAAGCCCATGTCAATAACTTTAAAAGGAGGGGAGGAAACTGTTAAAAGAATTAAGGAAAAGCTCAAAGAAAGACCCATTTTATATGCATATATATATTATATGTGTATAAATGGTTATTATATAATATATACACAAATACACACACATATATTTAATTGAACTTGTAAGGAAAGAGTAAAGAGCCTTGGGATTAGTAAACTTAACTAAGGAGAAGGATGTCTTTGCTTAGTTACTTCATGCAGAATGATGTATTAATATTTCTGTTCAGAAAGAAATGAGTTGCCAGGCAGGCATGGTGACTCACGCCTGTAATCCTAGCACTTTGGGAGGCTGAAGTGGGTGGACTGCTTGAGCTCAGGAATTCGAGACAAGACTAAGCAAGAGTGAGACTCCATCTCTACTTAAAATAGAAAAAACTAGCTGGGCATTGTGGTGGGTGCCTGTAGTCCCAGCTACTCAGAGGTTGAGGCAAGAGGATTGCTCAAACCCAGGAGTATCAGGCTGCTGTGAGCTGTGAAGACGACACAACACTCTACCCAGGGTGATAGAGACTCTGTCTCAAGAAAAAAGGAAGAAAGAAATGACTTACCCTCATTTGCCTTAGGTAAGCTCAAAAGATTTAGGTTAAATGTTATTGATTTGAGAGACATCAGATAGTGCAGAGGTTTTTATTTCTTCCAGGAAAGCTTAAATTGTCCGTTCCCTTTATCTTGGAATGGTTCAGATATAAGCCTGCCTTAAGGTTTTGTGAGCTTTCTTGCCCAGCACTGATGACAACTTACTTAAGAATAAGAGGCTCATCTAATGAGTTGCCTTCATCTCAAACTTCTTGGCTTTTGGCTCCATCCATAAAGTGGGAATAACAGCTGACAAATAGGTAATTTGAAATTGTTGGAGGAGTGATGTTTTTTGGCCTGTTACTGTCCCTGCCCCCCCGCAATATACTAACTACTCATTTAGAATTAAATACTTTTAAAAAGCAGGTAAATTTACTTTTGCAAATATAAACAATATTTCATATGCCACATTTTATACATTGTACATAAACGTTTATAAAACATCTATGGGTGGCGCCTGGTGGCTCAGTGAGTAGGGTGCCGGCCCCATATACCGAGGGTGGCAGGTTCAAACCCAGCCCTGGCCAAACTGCGACAAAAAATAGCCAGGCGGCTCGGCGCCTGTGGCTCAATCGGCTAAGGCGCCAGCCACGTACACCTAAGGTGGCGGGTTCGAATCCCCAGCCCGGGCCCGCCAAACAACAATGACGGCTGCAACCAAAAAATGGCCGGGCGTTGTGGCTGGCGCCTGTGGTCCCAGCTACTTGGGAGGCTGAGGCAGGAGACTCGCTTGAGCCCAGGAGTTGGAGGTTGCTATGAGCTGTGATGCCATGGCACTCTACCGGGGGGGATAGCTTGAGGCT
>CAUYQV010032288.1:0-29823 GCA_963574575.1 Galagoides demidoff
GAGATCTTATTATTTTATCCTTGAAGATAATAGTGCCCCATCCAAGCTAAAAACACATCCAGGGCAAGCCTCTTCTGGAAAATGATGAGCTGGGGGCACAGAGCCTTGCACAGAAGGGTTTCTAAAATAAAAGGAGAGAGGCTGGGTGCAGTGGCTTGCGCCTGTAATCCTATAAGCACAGTGTTCTGGGAGGCTGAGGTGGGTGGATCACCTCAGCTCAGGAGTTGGAGACCAGACTGAACAAGAGTGAGACTCAGTCTCTATTAAAAATAGAAAAACTAGCTGGGCACTGTGGCAGGCATCTGTAGTCCCAGTTACTTGGGAGGCTGAAGCAAGAGGATCTCTCGAGCCCAAGAGTTTGAGGTTGCTGCAAGCTATGACATCTCCACACTCAGGGCCACAGAGTTAGGCTCAACAATAAACAAATAAATAAAATAAAAGAAGATAAAATAAAATAAATGGAGAGAGAGCAAACGTTTGCACAGTATAGCAATACTTCATCCCTAGGAAGTTACTCATTATGGTCTAGTGACTGGGCCATAACAATTTTGACAATCAACTGCTAATCTTGACATAATTCTGAAAAGAAACCCCCTCTTAACTACATTAAGCATTCAAACAGGTCAAAGCAAGCTTAAGACAACTTGCCTTGCTACTGCTGGGTTAAACACAATATTGACTTTAACAGTCCAAGGTGTAAAACTCAATTCTCTGCTGGAGTAAACTGAAGAGCAGCGTGACACAGTCATCAGCAGTCAGAGCAAAGTCCAACTCAACCTGGATGTGTGGAATGAAGACACAATGATAAACGAATTATAAAGTGTGGATATGCACGTGCATGGAACTAGACTCTTTCTTAATAGCTTACGCCGGAGCAAGCAGAGGCTGCACACTTCCCTTGGCACTTCAGCTACGCTAGCACCCCCATGCAATTAGAAGCAGTATTTAGCACTTGGTAGGATGAGATTATTAGACAATTGGAGCTTTTCTTTTTTCTAGCTTCTGATATAAATACCTCTCCCTCTTTCTTCCTGTCCTCACTACCACCCTTTCTGTTTATAAAAATATAACAATTATAACTGAATTAGAGCCTTGGAACACAAACTCCTATCCTTGGAGTAAATCTGGAATTTGAGGATACAACTACAACCAGCTCTCCACAAATGTTTACAAAATGAATCAAAAGAAGCAGAAGAACTATCAGGAAACTATTTAGAGAGGGAAAAAAAGCAGCTTCTGAGATATAAAAAGAGAATCTACAGAGAGTACCAAAAAATGCATACACATTTTAAGAGATGCTACGTATGTATTACTTTTTGGAGTTGAATTGAAGGTAGTGTCACTGGTCCAGTACACCCAGACATGCTAGGCACATTCATTTTACCAGCAATTCATATACTTTTTGAGAATGATGAATTTTACTTCCACAAGAGCACTTAAAACGTGTATATATTTTTTGGTGCCTCCCCCACCCCCACATGCATGTATCTGATAGGTTTTCCAAGCATGGATTTTGCCACAGGCTGGGAAGGAAGCCCAAAAGGTGGGACCATGATGTTAATGGCTTAAATCAGTTTTGCTTTCTCCCCAGAGAGGTCTGGGGTAGGGGAAAAAGACAGAAGACTGGGGCACATAGATTACATTCTGCTTGCTGGCATCATCACTGATTTGGATCCCAGCTCCCAAATTTAAGTTAAGGTACCTGAGCAAGCTGCTTCCCCCATCCACTGTCCAAAACTGCAGCGGCTCTTCAGAGAGGGCATTCAGAGAGGGAACTCTACCCTTTGGTAAAACCAAGCTAATTACCATTTCCCTACAATCTTTAGATCATCCAGAGAAGAGATTAAAACAGAGAAGCCGCTGGAGGCAAAGACAGATAATATTTTTTAAGTCTCTGAGAGTTGTAAGAGTCACTACCTATTTGTAGGATTAACAGGTATCATCTCTAGTCTTCAGACAACCTTGCAAGAAAGGCAATTTACACCCATTTTACAGATGAAGAAAACTCATTTTGAACCAGTGGTGCACCCTACATAAATTGTAAGTAGGAGAGCTAGATTTTAATTTAAAAATGTAAATCTGTAACAAAGTTCCTACTCTTTCTAGTAACCCTCAAAGTATAGATTGGAGACCCCTCCTGACTACACCTTAGGGTCATTGAAACGTAAAATTAATAATGTTTGCAAAGCCTGCATAATCTTCTCCCAATGTATCTTGCCTCACAGGAACACTCTTATTTCTTTCTTTTTTTTTTTTTTTTGTAGAGACAGAGTCTCACTTTTTCCCCCTCAGTAGAGTGCAGTGGAGTCACTCCAGCAACCTCCAACTCCTGGGCTTAGGCGATTCTTCTGCCTCAGCCTCCCAAGTAGCTGGGACTACAGGCGCCTGCCACAACACCCGGCTATTTTTTGTTGCAGTTTGGCCGGGGCTGGATTTGAACCTGCCACCCTCGCCACCCTCGGTATATGGGGCCGGCGCCCTACTCACTAAGCCACAGGCGCCTCCCAGAAACACTCCTATTTCAAGAATATCGGCACAGTCTTTATTAATTCAGTGATACTTCTAAAGAATTTTACCCCATCAGATCCCATGTCCTCTGCAAAGTGTCCCCTGACTATTCCCAGACTAAGTAATCCTCCATCACTTCTTTCTTTCACCTCACTGGACTTTGAGTCTTGGTCCTGACCTACTGCTTTGTGTTATCAATTAGTTATTCACCCTTAATAATGATTATTTGCGTAATTAACTATAGGCTGCCTAGAGATAGTACTTAGATGTCAGACTTTCTTATAAACCCCACACAATCTCAATATTAGGTATCTAAAACATTAATCTGCAGAGAGAGAAGAGAGAGCATATACTAGTCAAGAACTGACTTGAGTTTGAACTCCCAGTGCCACTAGTAAGCCACTCAGTAATCCCAAGCAAGCCTCAAACTTTCATCTACAAATTGGCTACTAAAAATACCCATTCTCAAAAGGTAATGGTGAAACAAGAGTGAGATGATTTAAGTAAGAGTATTTGGCACAGTGGCCAGCACATGATATTTTCTGCAAGTGTTAAAGAGGTGTCCCTTAAAAATCCTTTTTTTTTAAAAAAAAAAGACAGGGCCTTTCTCTGTCACCTGGGCTACAGCACAGTGGTCATCATACTCACTACAACTAGAAATCCTTGGGCTCAAGCAATTGCCTCAGAATCCCAAATAACTGGCTAAGGTATACACCATGCCACCTGGCTAAGTCTTCTGCTTTTTGTATAGACGGGCTCTCGTGTTCCTCTTGGTGACCTTCAACTCCTGGCCTCAAACCATCCTTCTGTCTCAGCTTCCCAAAGCACAAAGCTTACAGACATGAGCCACTGTCCCTGGCCACCCTTAAAATTCTTGAGTGGTCAAGAATTTACAGGTATCTTAAAAGATTTCATGGAATTCTTTTATATATATATTCTATAATTATGTTTTCACTAATTAATGAGATTTACAATAAGAAAATACATCTTTAAAACCTATGCAAATATCTATTTGCATTATAGAAGAATTTTGCTTTTCTTCCTAATTCTTATTTTTGCCTTCACAATTTTATTATGGTAAAGACAGAGTCACTTTGTTGCCCTCAGTAGAATGCTGTGGCATCACAGTTTACAGCAACCTCCAACTCTTCAGATTAAGTTGATTCACTACAGGTGCCCGCCAGAATGCCCAGCTATTTTTTGGTTGCAGTTGTCATTGTTGTTTGGCAGACGCAGGCTGGATTCGAACCTGCCAGTTCTGGTGCATGTGGCTGGTGCCCTTAGCCACTGAGCTACAGGCACTGAGCCAAGAAAATATTTTTTTAAAAAGGATATTTACCTACAATCTCATTACCCTATCACAGTAACTGCTCATTACTTTTGTTGCTGTTCTAGTTCTGGTCATACATTTGAATAAACAGTATTATGAAAATATGCATCTTGTAAATACCAATTGGTATTACTTTTTTTCCCGTTTAACATAGCAAACATTTTACAGTCTTCAGGCCCAAAGATGTGGCTCAGACTTATAAACCTAGCACTTTTAGGAGGTCAAAATGGGAAGACCCTATGTACACACTTTTTCCTATACATACATATCTATAATAGAATTTAATTTATAAATTAGGCACAGTAAGAGATTAACAATAAAATGTAACAATGATACATATGACAATACACTGTAATCAAGGCTGCATTAATGTAGTGTCTTTCTGAAAATATCTGGTACTATACTCGCCCTTCTTTTCCTTGTGATTATGTGAGATGATAAAATGCCTACATGGTAAGAAAAAGTGCAGAATAGAAATTTCATCACTCTATGCAGAATGCTGCACAACTTATAACTTATTTCTGGAATCTTCCACGTAATATTTTTAGACTGAGATTGACTGCAGAAAGCAAAACCCTGGATAACAGTGGCTCACGCCTGTAAGAGCACACTAACCTGGGGAAGGTTTCATAAAGACAGACCCACAAAACACTGGCCCAAACCAATTAAATCAACATCTCTGAGGGTCAGTCTGGGCAGCCTCTCTAGGTGACTTTAACGTCTGGGCAGACTTGAGAACTAGTGGATTAAGTATTATACCTGACTTTATTCAAAGGAATACAAGGTTACTTCTAGCAAAAAGAAGAGCATACAAAACTGCCATTTGGTGTGAAGGAAAGAGAATTTTTTTTTTTTGCAGCTTTTGGCCGGGGCTGGGTTTGAATCCGCCACCTTCAGCATATGGGGCTGGTGCCTTACTCCTTTGAGCCACAGGTACCACCCAGAAAAAAGAAATTTTTTTTGCATTTGCATAGAATATTTCTATAATGACAGAAAAGAGACTGGCTTGATAAATGGTAGCCTTTGAGAAGAGGTATGAAGTGAAAGGCTTTTATTTTACATATTTTTCATTAAGTCTTTCATACACAGATCGTAAATACATTTATGCCATTAGATTTCACATATTTTACATTGATTTCTAACCAGGTAATGTTAGAAATTAATAATCTCAAAATCAAACCATAATTTTTTTTTTTGAGACAGAGCCTCAAGCTGTTGACCTGGGTAAAGTGCTGTGACATCACAGCTCACAGCAACCTCCAACTCCTGGGCTCAAGCAAGTCTCCTGCCTCCACCTCTCAAGTAGTTGGGACTACAGGCGCCCGCCACAATGCCCGGCTATTTTTTGGTTGCAGCTGTCACTGTTTGACGGGCTGGGCTGGATTCAAACCCACCAGCTCAGGTGTATATGGTTGGCGCCTTAGCCACTTGAGCCACAGGTGCTGAGCCCATAATTTCATTTTTAAACAATTTTTCAGATACACATGGCACTAAGCAATGTATAGCAATCTCACAGCAGGGACCACCTGCTAATGTTCACAGGGTCCTCCACAGAGCCTGCACACTTGGAAAAAACCGAGTAGCTACCAGGGGTCCATTTTTGCCCTTTGCTCAGGCCCAGTAGTTCCTGCCACCTTCTCCTGCCCTAGCAACTAACTTAGTCAATGTACCATTCTAAAGCAAACAGTCGTTGCCTGATATGGCTGGGAAAAATGTTTACTCTTACCTTGCTTCCTCACACATGGAGGCCACCATTAATGATGTGTTAGTCAGGCATACTCTTCTTAAAGAACATGTCAGATTCATTAATCTATTTTTAAATTATTTTCTCAAACAGAAAAAAAATCATCCCTGGAAAGCAGGGATGATTCTATCATTTTTCTAGAGCACTCGTTTCATGTAACATGCGAAAACAGTCTCTGCAGGCTTCGGAATACCAACATTGTTTTCCTAATTAGATGTCCCATTATCTTAAATTTGAGAGAACTGATTTGCTCATTTCAACCTAAAATGAATGTTTTACCAAGCCATACAAGAATTCAAATGACTGTAAAAAGGATACAGAACAAGTTTCTACGTTATCAACCTACAGCTAATCACTTTATAGCTTTACAGATATTTAAATTAAGTAATTTTTCAGTAGGTAATTTCTGACAGCTGTGGGATTTTACAGTTGGGTCTCAGGTATTCTATTTAAACAAATGTCTTTTTGTAGGTTTTTCTGGAGGGGTGGCATGTCATTCAACCCCCTGGAGCACTTTTCCCCTATCATTTTGATACCAGAAATGCAATTCAATAAAGAAGTGGGAAGAAGGAAATTTCATTTGAGTTGTTTATAACAACATTCCTTTTTAAAAATGTCATAATACATGTCAGAAACATCAAGAAAGGCAATTCCCTACCAAAAACATTAACATTTTAAGAGGATCAGATTCTGGAATACTAGAGACTCTTTAAGGATCATCAGTTTTCAAAACTCTTAAATTCATTCATTCATTTCACACGTGTTCCTTAAATGCTAACTTCCTGCCAAGCACTGCATTGAGCACCACAGACAAATGACACTTAGAATGTAGCAGAACTCTCAGTCATGTTCTAACCCTGTATGTACCGTTTTCTTGTTTCATTCACAGTTGCTTTCAAACGTATGCTTTAAATTTAGAAGATCTAGTTTGTAGCATCAAATTTAAAAAATCTTGTTACTATTTCTCAGTCATACTTCAGAAAATTAAAAAAAAAACTTGAGTAAAGGAGGATAATTTTAATTAATTGAAAAGAAACATACTTCTCCTCCCCCATAACCTCTAAGGTTTTGATTGTAAGACAGAAAAAAGAAAATATCCAATTTTCTGGGCACACGAAAGAGAGAAAGTTGGCAGTCTGAAGTATTTATAAGGTGTTAAAGGCAGAACTGATTAGACTGGTGATTTTGTTGCTTCTTCCTAACACATCTGAAATCAACACCTGTTTCATTTCTTGAGGAATGTGCAGGTTAACGTCTAACTTGTCTTCAATTTGTGAAGGAAAAGAGTTGCCATGACAACTTGCAACTGTCCTCACTGGGAATTGGGCGGAGGTCCCCACCAGTAACATGGCTTTGCGATCTGTCCCCCTCAGTTATTTACAGATGAATTTCTACTGCCCCAGTGTCCTCTCTCACTTGGGCACTTTGCATGAATTGGTTGTCATTTTCAATTAGAAATCAGTAGATAACCCATCATCCATCATTTACTTAAAGATATAAATCAAATACTGAAATGCTATTCATGATTAAAAAGTCTTAGATGTGGTGGTAAAATCATCTTTATAAAGCAACACGTGTATCTCTATAGCACTGTGCTGGAGAGCATAAAGTAAGCAACTTTACAGGGACATATAACTAGAAAAATATTCAAAATGTACCCAGAAGTGAAAGACGTATGGCCCAGGAAAGAAGAATATGATAATCAGGGATCCAGATTCATGCAAATGTTAAAATCTCATGGAAGGGAAGGAGAACCCTGCCATACAACACTTATCCACAACATTATACAACAGTAAAATGACACAAGCAGAAAGTGCGAAAAGAAACAAATTATTAGTAGGATGCATGAGAAGGCACATTGTCCTTTTCATAAGTCCATTATAAAGGCAGCTGGACAGATTCTGGCTGAACACAAGTGGGAGGCCAGCCCATCACATCCAGCCCCATCCCACCCTCCCATTCAAGCGCTGCTTACAAAAGTGCCTGTGTGGCCATGAGAAGTGAGTCATGGATGTTCCATTTACAGATGGGGTGGGGTTGAGGGAAATCACTATTACATGCCTAGTTAGCTGGAAAAGCCCATCCTGTTTTTTCTCTTTTATGTAAGAATCAGTTTTTATAAACCTGAGATAAAGAATGGTTGGTAAGTAGGAACTCACCAAATATTTCAACATTCATACTCAAAGGAAAGACTTACTTTTACAGCCAAGTACATGATCTCATAGTCCAGTCCCAACAATTCACACTAGGCAAGGGACTTGTACAATCAGTAGAAAACATTTGTTCCTTTCGCCCACACCAAGAAAAACAGTGGCTGAAGAAATAAAGCACATTACCAGTTCCTAAATCAGATTCACCCGCCAGGAGTCCCCGCTGGCAGCCAAAGTATTTCATGAGTGCAAGGACAATCTTTTACAACTTCCTTTGCCAAGGAAACACAAAGGCAAAGTAGCTTCATAAAGCTGACCTCATAAGCAAACCATTAGAAACACAACCTACAGCAACAAAAGCCCTTGCTCTCTTAGGACCTATACGCTCTGTGCATTAAAAGACCACAGGTCCGGGTCCAGCTCTTCATACCACCTACTAAGTCAAAAAGCAGCGTAAAGCACAACAAATTCACATGGCAGAACTTAAAATTACAATACATGTTTTAGCTTTAAAAACCTCCAATCCAGGCCTCTTAACTTGTTCAAGTTCCCTCAAAATCCAAAGGGCTGTGTCAGTCCTTTATAAACAGATGTCTAATAAAACTTGAAACCTGCATACAGCTCCTTAACTGTGCTGAGTCCCCCTGAAGACTACATTGGACTTTGAGGCTTGGGTGATGCAGTGACCTTGCTCGGCGAGTGAAACTTCTGCACATACATACTGTCTATAATGATTAACATCACCAATCAATTTGGCCTCCTAAGGTTTACAATGACATTAGGTCTTACAACAACAAACACTATTTTTCATAACAACCATCAGATATTTTAATGAAGAGAAAATATTCTGTGAGGCGTTCTTATTTAAATCAAGTTTCTCCACAAACATTATCTTTAGCCTATAACCTCACAGTGTAAAATATTCTAATATTTTAATCACTTAAAATAATACTCTAGGAATATTTAAATAATTTAAAACAATTGGCTCAGTGTCTGTGGCTCAACTGGCTAAGGTGCCAGCCACATACACCTAAGGTGGTGGGTTTGAATCCAGCCTGGCCCACCAAAACAACAATGACGGCTGCAACCAAAAAATAGCCGGGCGTTGTGGTGGGCGCCTGTGGTCCCAGCTACTTGGGAGGCTGAGGAGGGAGACTCGCTAGAGCCCAGGAGTTGGAGGTTACTGTGAGCTGTGATGCCACAGCACTCTGCCCGGGGGAGAGCTTGAGGCTCGGTCTCAAAAATATAATAATAATTTAAAACAATTAAAATCACAAAAGCAACACAAATTCATTAGAACAAAATCCAAAACTACCAAGAAAAAAAACGAGACACAAAAGAATAAAAGAAAATTTTCACCCACCTCTTGGCAAGCACTGTTAATACGTTAGTGTACCATGTTGCTAACCCTCTTCTGTACACGCAGGATCACTTACTCCTATTTCATTCTTTTAGAAAGATTTTCAGACTCATTTTATTACCTCCTCACAACTCCCTTACACAGGATTGACGCCATTTTACAAATGACAAAACTGAGGACCAGAAAAATGAAGAGTCTTATTTGGTCTCACACCAACGGACGTGGCGAGACTAAATCAAAGGCCTCCTCAATTTGTCTTCCAAGTGCTTTCAAAAGAGCCCACTTCATTAGATGGAAAAGTTTCCCTCCTTCACCTCTGTGAAAAATAACAAATAACCTTCCAAAGTGATAAGATGTGAGGAGTGTGCCAGAGTAGAACTAGAGCAGCAGGCAAGAAAATCTAGAGAAAGACCGCTAGAAAGTAGTAAAAAGAGATAAAACTGCTGTTAAATGTCTTATGTTTCAGGGATTAAAAATGAGTGGGTACATTAAAAAACAATTTTCCCCCCAGAATATTCTCTATCTTAACTCAGACAAATCTCACTACAAATGCATCTCGGAACCTGGCAGTGGGAGAGGAGGAAGCGCCTCTCTGTGTGATTTCCCTGTCTGTTAGAAAAGAGGAAAAAAATCACAGGGCTGCCTCAGTCACTCCAAGCATGAGAACAGCCAGTGATTTCTTAACTCTGTACTTAATGTAAAAATCTACTCTTTCTCACTGTTTCATTTATCTGTTAGAGTTTCCAGTGTGTTGTCTGCTGTTTGTTAGTGTACAATCTGTTGTCCTTCAGATTATAAACGCCAGCAGGTTAGACCACAGGTGTGCTACCTGAATTTGTACAGGTAAAGCACCAAGCCACAAGCACACAGGCATCAGATGCTATTTGATTAAGATGATAAGTGGATTACATTATTTTTATACTAACCCTCAAACAGATTACTTAAACTTGTTCTAACAGAACAATGGGGATTAACACTAACTAGGCCACTTTGCCCTAGGTCTTCAGGACTGGGAGGAAAAGAGCCCAGTCTACTCTCTGGCATTTATACAACCAGCTAGCAAGCAGCTGCAATGCTTCCATTTACTCCTTATACCCCAGGTGATATATATGGTACTCAGTTCATCCAACTGGGCCAAAACAAAACAATTGATAACCCATGATCCTTTCAACCTCCCTGCTCTACACATATTTTAGGGGAACACTGGCCCATTAATTTATCAGAGACATTTAAAAAACAAAAAGCCTTAAGATAATGCTTCAAACTTGGACCATACGTTTAAGTCCACAGGCAAATCTTGGTTTTTAAAAACTATGTATGGGTGGCGCCTGTGGCTCAGTGTGTAGGGTCCCAGCCCCATATACCAAGGGTGGCAGGTTCGAACCTGGCCTGGGCCAAAGTGCAACAAAAAGTAGCCAGACGTTGTGGGAGGCTACTGGGGAGGCTGAGGCAAGAGAATCACCTAAGCCCAAGAGCTGGAGGGAACTATGATGCCACAGCACTCTACCGAGGGCGACAAAATGTCTCCAAAATAAATAAATAAACAAAAACTCCCATGGAAATATACAGGCCTTAAATCCAGGATTAGAACCTAATTCTATTTCTAGAATCATCTAGAATCTATTTCTACAAATCATTCTTGGTCCTAATTTATTCAGATATAAACTTATATACCAACTAATTAAAAGTGAAAAGCATTCTGAAGAGCAGCATGTTGAGAACTCTCTCAAATTTCAAAACCTACAATGAAATTTTCTAACCTTAAATGAGATTTAAGCTTTACGAAGTTCATACAGCATGCCTGACTTCTTCCCCCAAACATGTAAATTCAATCTCTTCTGATTCCTTTTCTGTTTTCCTAGCAACCTCTTTTCTCGACACTATGAAAAGGGCTTTTTGTCAAGATCCTAAAGGAAATAAGGACTCTTAAAACTGCAATAAATCTCTGTTTAGATGAAATACTAGGAAGCATGAAGGCCTGAAAATGACCTGTGATGTAGGCTACTTATATTAGACAACAAAATTCCTTTCTAATATACTATGAAAACTGAAGGAATGAGAGAACAAGAAACCCAGAGAAGGGACTAGGAAGTACACAAGAGTAAACAGAGTAGTATCAAGGGCAAAACAATTTGGAGAAGAGGAGAGAAGCTCAAAGTTAACTAGTAACAGTGCATCATGCAAGCAGGGAATGCATAAAAGGCCTCCACAAACTTGAAAACAGAAAACATTGGATCTCACTTTGGTTTATATTTTCCTTAATATACACTACAAAACTGCACCAAAAGTCTACCTGATTCCTCAGGTCTACAGGTTATGTCCTGCACTTAAATGCACTAAAGAACACAAATTCATATTAGGAATACTTGATTTTTAAAATAAGGGTTGTACCTTAACTTCTAGAAACCTACTCAACTACAAAGTGGGCTTTTGTAGGGCAACCAATTGCCTGTCTGAGGAACCCCCTTCCTCCAAAAAGCACATGCCAGCTCTTCTTTGGTCAAATCTGGATAAGAAGGAACACAGGGTCCTAATTTTTTAGATGAGGAAAATGCTCCAGAAGGCTCTGCCCAAGAGGGCTACACAGCATGTAAGAGTTAGTCCAGGTGAAGCGATCAAAAGGAAAGACTTGTTTAGGGGCCCTTTCTTAACCTGATCAGCAGTTCTTGATTTGTTCTCATCTTCTGCATCTTTGCTGACAACTGCTACTTCACCTCCCTTTCCATGGTGACCCCTATCAGGGACACTATTCAAAGAGGCTCTCATCAAGCCAGGTATTCAACTGAAATTCCCAAAATTCTCATTAAATATCCACCTCAAAAACTTGTAAAAAATCCTAATGAGGTCAAGGAAAAAAAAACAAACCCTAGGACTTGGTACAATTTTTTGTTCTTCAGTATACACCAGTGAGAAGTCAGAACACCATACCTGTGTTCCCACAAAGTGGGACTCAATTTCCCTAATATGGCCAGGCCCTTGTATATAGCCACAATTTTTCAAAATATACAGAAATTTGTGGATAGAAGAAGTGGTAGTGGGCAACTGGGCAAGGAACAAAAGGAACAACGGCAGTGAACTCCACTGTCTCCACCAGCATTAAAATGGCTTTTAATGTCCTTGGCAAGGCCTGCCAAAGTGGAGACACCTGTGACACACATGGCCCCTTTGCTCTAGTCTTTGTACTCTTGATGGAGTCTGGGTTACTGGGAGGAAAGGGAAGAAATTACACACCCTGGGTCTGAAGTAATTCTACCGTTCTGAGAAGGTACACGGCATCACTAGTACTCAGAGTCGTGAAAGGCATAGAATTCCCTACTCAAATTATAAGGATTCAGTTAGCCTAAAGGACACATGAGACTTTAACCAGGGTAGTTTCAAGTCTTCACAATTTACCTTTCAAACACACACATATCACAAAAAAAAAAACACTGGTTACTCAATTTCCATATAACTAAAGTGAGAAACTGTGTTTTAAATGAAAGGAATTCAAGAAAAGCAAAATCTAAAACATAAAACTTAACCCAAAATTATTTCAAAGTTTCATCTGAAACTTTTAAAAAGGTTTATGATACTGAGACTAGACCCGTTTTTGCTAGACGTTTGGGCCAAAAACCACCGAACAGAACGTTGGAGTTGGGAGTAGATAGTCAAAAAAATTGCTGAAAAACTGGAAAAAGCAGATAAACCAACGTCTCAACATAAGGTGGGTGGAAAGGCAATTTAGGACATTTTAAGGCATCTTTTAAAAGTTAGCCCTAGAAAGCAGAATAGCATAGCGATCTTAAAGACTAGATTCTGCGGTCAAACTGCTTGGGTCAAAACGCAGGCTCTAGCCGCTTACAGCCGCGGTTAAGTTCTCTGATTGTTAAGTTTCCTCACCTGTAAAACGGGAATTATACTAGCACCTACCTCACTGCTAGTTGGGGGAAGTACAGGAGGAAAATGAACATGAAGCATTTAAGACAGTAAATCTTCAATAAATGCTATCCGTTCGCAAGAGTATGTGTTCAGGAGATCAAATCTACTAAACGTACACAACAGCTTGGTTAAATAGAAATTTCATAAAAGCATTTTAGTCCCCCTTTACACACATCATGCAGCATCTACCTTCCAAATGATGTGGAAATTACATACTTTCATTCATCCGTTTGAGAGCTTGTCATTAATGCAAGAAAGAAGAAAGATGCCTTCTTCATAGCTGTTGCTCCTTCCCAACTTCGAAATACTGTCACGTACACAATAGGTTGAGCTGCCCTCAAAATGACAGCTCACAGCTTTGCAGGGCCCGCAGAGGCGCCCGGGCGGCTGTGCCCGGAAGGGGCTCACCCCAACCCACGGCGGATCCCCCACCTCCGGAGCCAAGCACAGCGCACGCCGGGAGCCCCAAGGAACACCAGAGAACTCTCAGAAACCGGGAAGGACCCTGAGTTGTGGAGGAGAGGAAGAACGCGAGGAAAGAAGGGGGGCTCAGGGTCACAGAGGGTCGCGAGGCACACGCGGAGCAGGCGCGTCCCCGATGACAAGCCTCGGGACCGGGTGCCGGCGATGGGCAGCGACGTCCCGGGCGGCCCGCTCCCCTCCTCCTTCCCTTCCCCCGCGAGCACCGAAGCCAACTCCGGTCCCGCGCCAGACTCGCCCCCTCGGCGCCCCCTTACCTAAAGGCGGGTCCTTCCTTGGGAGCCCTGCCCTGGGCAGACGCCGACGCGGGGCTGCCGCCACTGCCCCTTTTGTTGAAGAGCTTCTGGAGCAGGGTCGGGGCCATGATGCTGCCGCCGCTGCAGCTCCGGCCGCGGAGCTCGGGAGGCCGCCGGCTCAGCGCGCAGCCGGGGGCGGCGGCCGCGGTGGCGGGGCCATCGCGGCGGCGCGGCCGCCCAGCTTTGCGGGAGCGCGGGGCCGCTGCGGCTGAGTAACTCTGCTGGGCGCTGGGGCCGCCGGCTGCCGGTCATATGACTGAGCCGGGCCGCCGCCGCCTCGCGCGCTGACAGTTATCTCCTGCGGGAGGAGCCCGCAGCCCCACGGCGGCGGCGGTGGCGGCGGCGGCGGCGCGGGAGGAGCGCGGCGGCCCCGGCGGCGGCCATTGGCCCGGCGGCCGCCCGCCCCGGGCTCACGTAACCCTGGCGGGAGGCGCGGCCCGGCTCGGGCGGCCCCGTGCGCCCGGCTCGCGTGGGACGAGGGCGGCCGCGGCGCTTAAAGGGGCCCGAGGGGCGCGGCCGGCAGCCCGGGGGGACGGCTCCGCGAGCCGCGCGGGGCTTCCCGGGGAGGCTTCGCTCTTTCGTAGCAGCGAGAAAGCAGGGGGCGGATCTTTGTTCTTTTGAGACAAAGCCCCTGAACTTGGGTCCTGGCTTTGTTCAGGTAACAGGGCTGCTTTAGAGGAGGCGTGTGCCGAGAGAGGGCTTCACAGTGAGGCTGCTGTTTCAAAGGCTGTGATTTCAATCGCACTGCACCCAAGGTATTGGCACGTTTCTTCCATCCCAGCTTCGATTTCCCCGGGCTTTTTAAAAATAATTTAATTATTCAAATTATTTGTTCTGTTTGGTGTCTTATGCCATCATGCCATGGTTATATAAACAGTCGCATGTGAAATGTTAAGCCCTTTAAAAGAAAAACACCTATGGAACTCACTTCATCTATTTAGAAACTTAAGAGAAGCTATTTTACAACAAGGGATTGCTTTCCTAACACGTGCTTAACAATTCAGGCACATAATCTGTTATCAACAGCCGATACTACTTGGCCTGGGGAAGGGAGGAGTTATAGTGTTTGCATTCACTTTCAGTCCCGCCCCATTTAATCCTGTGTGAGAACCAGACCGCCTATGGTAAAGAAAGACGTTACCAGACTCAAAGCAGCTTACTAATCTATGTTTTATAGCGTTGGGCTCCACAGTTTTTCTGATGCTGGGTAATACAGCTAAACTTAGTAAGATCCTAGTCCTGCCTGTCCTAGGTTATCCTTCAAGAACCAACAGTGACTCACCTGATCTCTATCAGACTTCAAAGGAGGACTCCTGGCAATTCAGAAGAGCAGATGCATTTTTGTGTATATAAGGAATTAAAAATCTATTCTGGCCCCATTTTAATTGCTTTTTTTATTTTATCGTGTAGGTTTCTGGCCTTGGATGGAAACTAGCTGTCAATAATGTGCTGAAATTTCGCAAAGGTAAGGGAAAGGTGGTAAAAACTAAAACTCAGTCTTGTCTTTTTTTTTTTTTTTTCAGATTTTTACTGTTAAAATGGTGGATTAGATGTTCGTGCGGGTGAGCGATCATTTTTTTGCACAACTGATTTACGCAGAAGCCTGATTTGCAAATTTGCTATTTCTCCTAGAGCTTTCAGTGTTAATCAGTATCCTATTTAGTAGCTATTGGCTTCTTCTATTTTGACTTTAGTTAAACACTCAGCTTTTCTTACCACATCCTTGGTCAGAAAATGTTCTTTATCCTCCAAACTAAAACCTGCTTACTCTCAATCAGCCTAGCAGACTGCATACTGAAGAGTGATTACACAGGGTGTTCTTAGGACTGTTTCAGTTCCAGACTGGTCCAGCACACAGGATAATCCAAAAGAAGCAATTAAAACCTCATAGCCTGCCCCAGCCATCATCTTCAATTTGGCCTTCACTGGGCAACTGAAAAGGAAGGCTGTATATTTAAAGCTATTAAGGACAAAACTTGAGTTAAGGGGAGGGAAAGAAACTGTACTGGTTCCCCTCTTACTGGTCTCTGTTTGCTTCCTCTCAACATCACATTCTTCCTCATCCTGGTTCTGGCCACACCCCCATGCTTTAGGTTTTGTTTTGTTTTTCTTCAGAGACATGATCTTGCCGTGTTGCCCAGGCTGGAGTGCAGTAGCATGATCACAGCTCATTGCATTCATCTTCTCCCGGTCTCAAGTCATCCTCTTGCCTCAGCCTCCCAAGTAGCTGGGACTACAGATATGAGCCTCCAACCCCAGCTAATAGATTTTTAAAGTGTATGAGAAGAGAATCCTAGCCAACAAAGGTCTGGGAGATAGCTCTAGACAGCTCCCCCAGTTTTGTGGTTTTTGTTGTTTTGTTGTTGTGTTGTTTTTTTTGTTTTTTGTTTTTTGTTTTTTTGGCTATTCAGGTTCTCTATAAAAACCCAATCTTTTGTTTGTCTACCATTGGCCTCTGCCTGATCCTGGAGGCTTGTTATAGTCCCAGTATCCAGCACTGGTCTTGGGTTTGTCTCCACATTCCATACATCATCTTTTTCCCTCATCCCCACTCACTTTGCCTTAGGAAATATACTTGCTAGCTGTTCTGCATGCAGCTATCAAGAGGAACAAGAAATAAGACGACATAATGGATGCTTAAAGATAATAGAATGACACAAAAATGAAACAGAGAGCTATAAAGGGCTGACTTACTTATCCTGGTCCATTCTTAGTAT
Source organism: Galagoides demidoff (assembly GCA_963574575.1). Taxonomy (NCBI): domain Eukaryota; kingdom Metazoa; phylum Chordata; class Mammalia; order Primates; family Galagidae; genus Galagoides; species Galagoides demidoff. The sequence continues at coordinate 16,504 of CAUYQV010032288.1, forward strand.
TGCTAACAGTCCTCAATTAGTATATATTGTGTAAGTTGTTTTAGTTTTGCTTCTAGACCGTCATAGGCTACAAATATCATCTGTCTAGTTTCTTTTTTTTTTTTTTTCTGAGACAGAGACTCTGTCACCCTGGGTAGAGTACCATGGTGTTAAAGCTCATAGCAACCTCAAACTCTTGGGGCTCAAGTGATCGTCTTGCTTCAATGCCCAGCTGTTTTTTTTTGAGAGGGGGTTCTTGCTCTTACTCAGGCTGGTCTTGAACTGAGCTCAGGCAGTCCGTCCATCTCAGCCTCCCAGAGTGCTAGGATTATAGGCTTGAGCCACCACACCTGGCTCTTATCGAGTTTCTATTACCCCTTCTTCCTTGACAGCTTGCAAGAGGGAAAAGAGCTTGAAGCAAGAGCACTTCTAGAAAGTTTCCTCGCTGTTAACAGAAAGATACATGTAGGTGGGGTTTTTTTGTTCTTTTGGATGGCATAGGTCTAGATCTAACGTCACAGCTATCTTGCTACAACCCTGAGGATGAAACCAGAGCTGGAGATGGCAGAGAGGTGGAAGCAAGCTGGATCCCTGGTGACATTACAGAGCCACCATCCCTTTGTCCTAAGCTGACAGTCCACATCAGGTGAGAATATTTATGTTCTCTGAAGCCAAAAACAGTTCATAAGAGGTTTGTGTTTTCTTCCTTCTCTATTGCTTGTCATGTGAGACAAACCTGGGTCTATTTATCTCACACTATGCTAGAGAAAACATTCATCATCAATGGTTCTGTTTTTTTTTTCATATGTCTAAGTCATTTCCCAAATTATTTACAAAAGCAAGAATAAAGCGATAGTGAAAATAATTTTTTAAATTTTCCAATATTAGGCATTTTTTAAGCATACAATATGGTTGAAAGCATTATACAGTGATCGCCCATACATGCACCACAGACATTTTATAATTTTTTTCTTTTTCTCCCACACATAGGGAATTTGTTCATAGGGAGGCACCAAGTTTTGTGCCCCTCATCACAATGACCTCAGATTCCTGTTGGGTGTGTTGTAAACAAGAGGAGTCATTCTTGAGGTCCCTTGCTCCAAGCACACCCCTAGTGAAAAATAATTTTTAAATAAATCTTATTTTAAGTATAGCAAGCCCAGTAATTTATTCTGTATTTTCCTGCATTTGATGCCATATTTGCCTTAAATGGGCAATGTTCTTTGAATACAACTATTTATCAGTCAACAGAGATAAGCCAAGAACACGGTCATCTTGTAAGTACTAAATACCAGATTTCAAATACATCTCTAATGGTTTAAGCTTATCGTTACTTTTGCTTCTTCTTACATTGAATAAACAGAAAGCAACGCTTTTGAAAACTTTGGCTTATTATTTTAAAGAAACGATAGCCATCGTCTTTGCTTCTTAGCTTCAAAACATTTTCATTTTTAGATTTATAACTACCTAGTAGAATTAGTAATTTGATGAATTTTTTTCATCTCTGCTACATACATTTCTGTCATTCACCATTGTATATGCGTATTTGCCTTTATCACTCATTGATTTACAGGCTAAATGAAGTATTTTTGCAACATCAGAAAAGAAGACAGAATATATATCACACAATCTGTTTAGGATGCCTCGGTTCTTGTTGCAAAATATTGAATAAGGAAGTCATTCCTGTTAAATGACTAACTGGGTGAGAATAACATATTTCATTTTTATTCTTGAATATGGTTGAATCATTGATTCTTAAGTTTGAGAAAATTTATCTAGGATATCATCATCTATAGACCTGTAGTCTGAAATTTCACTTAGGTGATAAATTTTGCCATCACCATTGAAGTCTAAAGTTCTTTTGTCTTTTTTCATTCATTTTCTGATATTTGCAATATTGGGAAATGTTTTTTCTTTATCAATTTTCTTCTCCTTGGCATTATGGAAAGAAAATGAAAAATTTCTGAATTTGTATCAGAGATTAATAAAAGCTCTACAACAACAATAAACACTACAGAGAGTGTGTCTAGATTTTTTTTCTACCCTCTTGAAAGATAACATAGTTATTTTGGGCATTACAGTAAGATAACGGAAGGATGATCTAATGATGATTTCTTCTTTCTTTTAAAATACTCTCTTGCCCAGGCTAATGTGCTGTGGCATCAGCCTTGCTCAGAGCAACCTCAAACTCCTGGGCTCAAGTGACCTTGCCTGAGCCTCCCAAGTAGCTAGGACTACAGGCACCTACCACAATACCTGGCTAATTTTTCTATTTTTAGTAGAGACAGGGTCTCATTCTTGCTCAGGCTGGTCTTGAAGTGATCCACCTGCATCAGCTTCCCAGACTTCTCCCACCACACCTGGACCATGATGATTTATGCCACTATAGAATCAGCCTTCTAGGTGATTCTAAATCCTTCATGTTAGTATTTTTGTTTTTTCTAGTAAGACAAAAATTGTTGAGTAATGTTGAAATCATTTCCAGGATAATGATAAAGCAAAATGTTTGAAGCCAAAGGAAATTAAGATCACTAAGATCCTGTAAGTGGTGGAAAAATCCAATGGACCCTTTATGGTAATTGTAAGATAAGAATGAGTTTTATTATATTTTAGGAAAAAAACTCAAAATCTAAAATTAAATCCAGTGAACCCTGTAGATATAAGGATGAATTCACTGTAAGTTGATTCTTCTGGTATTTGCGATAGAACCCAATTCATCTGATAGTCTTATAGTGCCGGTCAATGACCTCCATGATGTTAAAAGCAAGGAAAGTTTTCCTGTGTTCTCTACAATCAATTCAATTGTCCACTTGCTCCTTTTGGAAACAGTCATCCTTTGACAATGCAGACATCTTCTACTTTTAACTGACCTTATGGGTTATGCCCTCAGTCTCCCCTGAAAGTTCTTCCTCTTTCTATCTTTTTTTTTTTTTTTGAGACAGCCTTAAGTTCTATTACTCTGAGTAGAGTGCATCACAGCTCACAGCAACCTCAAACTCTTAGGCTCAAGCTATTCTCTTGCCTCAGCCTCCCAAATAGCTGGGAACAGGCACCCACCACAATGCCCAGCTATTTTTTTTTTTGTTATAGTTGTCATTGTTTGGCAGGCCAGGGCCAGCTCTGGTGTATGTGGTTGGTAACTTAGCCACTTGAGCCACAGGTGATACCATCTTCCCATCTTTTAAAACATGAAATTCCGCCTTGGTGCCTGTGGCTCAAGTGGCTAAGGTGCCAGCCACATACACCTAAGGTGGCAGGTTCAAATCCAGCCTGGCCCCACCAAAAACAACAATGACGGCTGCAACCAAAAAATAGCCAGGCATTGTGGTGGGCGCCTGTGGTCCCAGCTACTTGGGAGGCTGAGGCAGGAGACTCGCTTGAGCCCAAGAGTTGGAGGTTGCTGTGAGCTGTGATGCCACAGCACTCTACCCAGGGGGACAGCTTGTCTCAAAAAAAAAAAAAAAAAAAACATGAAATTCCTCAGGGCTTCTCTTCTTTCACCAGTACTCTCCTCGTTTGTACTCTCCCTCTCCCTAGATAAACTCATCCATTCCTGTGACTTTAAATGGCATCTGCATGTTGATTACACCTAATCTTTTTTTTTTTGCCTGGGGCTCAGTTTGGTCCCGCCACCTCCAGCTTATGGGGCCAGTGCCCCACTCCTTTGAGCCACAGGCACCACCCTGGTGACACCTGATCTTTAATTCAGAACCTGACCTCTCTTCCAGAATTTTATAACTAGCTGTCTACTTATGGCCACGTGGATCTTTTGTAGGCATCCTGCACTGAACTCTTGATCTTTGCTTGTTCCAAATCCTGCTTTTCATGCTCATATTCTCTATCTCAATATACAATACTTCTCTCATACACATGTTTAAACAGAAACCTAGAAAGCATTCAGCATTATCCCCTAGACTTCTGCAATAGCCAAAATTGATTACTTTCTTGCCTTGTCTCTTTACTCTAAATCAGGCATCTTCAAACTATGGCCTATAGGCCGAATGCAGCCTGCCAGGTGTTTTTGCCACCCCTGCCTGTCCTGCTTAGCAGCTGACTCCTTCCGGGGCCCACAGTCCAGCCCTCCAAGGTCTGAGGGACAGTGAACTGGCCCCCTGTTTAAAAAGTTTGAGGACACCTGCTGATACAGCTACCATCGAGATTATTTAAAAATGTAAATTATTTTGTTTCATGTCACTTCCTTGGTTAAAACGTCAATGGTTTCTCATTGTACTTAGTAAAACCCAAAATTCTTAGCATCACCAACAAAGTCCTATGTTCCTGGTTCCGTCTCCACATTCACTCATATCACCGTCCCCCTCGGTCACTGTCTTTCAGTCTTCCTGGTGTGCTTTCAGTTCTTCTATCAAGCCTCTTCAGCCAGGAATGCCCCTATCCCTCAATCCTCTAACTCTGTCAGGTTAAATCCTATTTATCTCTCTGTTCTCAATTTAATGTCACTTATTCACACATTCACTAGCCAACTCCCTTCAATCTCCATTCTTTTTTTTTTTTTTTTTTTGAGACGGAGCCTCAAGCTATCCCCCTGGGTAGAGTGCCATGGCATCACAGCTCATAGCAACCTCCAACTCCTGGGCTCAAGCGAGTCTCCTACCTCAGCCTCCCAAGTAGCTGGGACCACAGGCGCCCGCCACAACGCCCGACCATTTTTTGGTTGCAGCCATCATTGTTGTTTGGTGGGCCCGGGCTGGGGATTCGAACCCGCCACCTTAGGTGTACGTGGCTGGCGCCTTAGCCGATTGAGCCACAGGCGCCGAGCCAAATTACCACTCTTAAGCACACAATTCTGTTGCATTTAGTGTATTCACAATGTTGTGCAACCACCACCTCTTGTCTAGTTCCAGAACTTCTCCATCACCCCCAAAGGAGGCTCTGTCCCCATTAACAGTTACTCCCAATTCCTCCCTCCCCCAGCCCCAGACAACCGCTAATCTACTTTCTGTCTCTGTGGATTTGCCTGTTCTGGACATTTCCTAAAAATGGAATTATGCAATATGTGACCTTTCGTGTCTGGTTTCTTTATCTGAGGATAATGTTTTTGAGATCCTTGCCTTTTAAAAGTATTCATCCCTAAATAATATAGTTTAATTTTGTCCACTTGAACTTTGCATGAGCTGTATGGACTCATTTTGTCAGTGCCTCTTCCTTTTGTGCAGTATGATGTGGGTGAGATTCACCCCTGCTGTGGAATGTGGCTGCTGTTGGTGGCTTTTCATTGTGGCAGAGCACTTCGTTATATGGGTATGCCACGACTTCCTTGTCCATTCTCCTGCAAAGGGATACTTGGGTATTAGGGCTTGGTACTACTACAGACAAGGCTGCTCAGGGCATTATCTTATTTTATTATTTTTTAGAGATACAATCTCTCTCTGTTGCCCTGGCTGGAGTGCAGTGGTGTGATTATAGCTCATTGTAGCCTTTAATTCCTGGGCTCAGGCAATCCTCCTGCCTCAGCCTCTTGAGGAGCTGGAACTATAGGTGCACGACACCACACCGAGCTAATTTTTCTATTTTTTGTAAAGATGGGGTCTTACTCTTTCACAGGCTGCTCTCAAACTCCTAACCTCAAATGATGCTCCCACCTCAGCTTCACAGAGTGCTAGGATTACAGGTGTGAGCTACAGTGCCTGGCCAGCCTCTCCCCCTTTGATGTACCTGGTTATCGGCCATTCTAGGCAAGATCTGGAGAAACGAACTCCTTATAAACCAGAACACTTACCCCACAGTCAAAGCAGTTGAAGGAAGAGTGGAAGTAAGGCCGCGTCCCAAGCCCGTACATTTTTATAAACATTTCGGACATAAAGAGTCCTAAGAAAATGAATTCTGCATAGTCTAGAAGGGAGAAGGAGGAAATAGAGAGGAGGTTAGGCTTGTTGGGGCTAGGGGTTCCAGGTGACTCTGATTTTCCTTTTAATACCAGCCCTATCCTTTGCCTGGTGTGGCGGGCAGGGAGAGAGAGGATGGTCTTTGGTGGACTGGGGCAAAGATTATGCAAGACTTCTTTCCCAGGGGCCTTAGTTTCTCCTCTGCTAAAATAAACGAGCAACAATTGTTCTCTACCCTCCAACCAACCAGCCAAACTCAGGCCAATCTTAAAAGGAGTGGGAAAAAGTTCAGCAGGTCTGTATCTTGTGGGTTTTGCTCTGGTTTAATGTAGGTTATTGCCAAGGACCTAGATTTTTTTTTTTGAGACAGAGTCTCAACCTAGATTTTTTGTTGACTGGTTGGCTCCTGGGTACTTGTTACGTTTAAAACAGAACTAATTAAATGACAATGGGCCATGCATGGTCCCCTAATGCTAGTGTGTCATGATCTAAGAATTATGCTTAATCAACTTCTATGTGCCTAAGCCTCAATGAAAAAAAAAAAAAAAGAGAAACAGAAATTATAACGATGTTCTTTTTGTAATCCTGATGTTAGGTACTTGGTTGCACCACAGGCAACCCATCTAAGGCCTGGCTTTTCTCCCAATTTGAAAAATTTATCTGATGTTCCCTGGAAATCCTGTCTTACTGGTGATTTAAAAGTCTTGAGCAGGGTGGTGACTGAGGCTTAGTGGGTAGGGCGCCAGCCCCATATACTGAGGGTGGTGGGTTTGAACCTGGCCCTGGCCAAACTGCAACAAAAAAAAGAAAAAAGAAAGTCTTGAGCAAGACCAAGATTTTTACTTGTTTTTTTTTTTTTGAGATAGGGTCTCACTCTGTTGCCCAGGATAGAGAGTAGTGGCATCTTCATAGCTCACAGCAACCTCAAATTCCTGGGCTCAAGCAATCCTCCTGCCTTAGACTCTGGAGTCGCTGGAACTATAGGCACATGCTACCATGACCAGGTAATTTTTCTCTTTTTTGTAGAGATGTAGTCTCTTTCCTGCTCAGGGTGGTCTCATACTTATGGTGTCAAGTAATCCTCCTCCCCTGGCCTCCTAAAGTGCTAGGATCACAGGCATGAGGTCCTATACTGGCCCAAAGCCTTTTGTTCTTTGATGAGAAAGCATAAAAGAGGGTAAGAAGATGAGGCATTAGGAAAGGCATGGGCATTCACCTAATGGATAGGAAGCAGAGGGTTCTGAGGGAAAGAAAACATACAAAAAGGAAAGACAGACAATTCAAATTATCTTCCAAGAATTTCACAATTACTGGAAACTAGCTCTATTTGGTGGTTGCTATGCCCTCCAAAATTCATGTTAAAACTTCACTGCCAATGTAAGGATTAAAAGGTGGGGCCTTCAGAAAGTGATTAGTCATGAGGGTAGAGCCCTCATGAATGGGATTAGGAAGTCTGTCCCTTTTGCCCTTCTGCCTTCTGTCATGTGGGAAAGTGGTGTTCTTCCCTTCTGCAGGATAGAATATTTAAGGTGCTATCTTGGAAGCAGGCAGCAACCTCTACCAGAAAACCAAACCTGCTATGCCTTGATCTTGGACTTCCCAGCCCCCAGAGTGGTGAGAAAATAAATTTCTCATTAAATTATCCAGTCTTGGGTATTTTGTTATGCCAGCACTAACTTAGACAAACTTAGGTATGCTATGTCATGCTTTTTAAGAAGTGTTTTAAACTGTCAAAGCCTTAGCACTCATTTCTCATTGAAATATCTTCTTATTTGTAGGACTCTAAGGAGCTCCTAATGTCTGAGACAAACCCCAGAGCCTCTAGAACAAAAATATCAGGCAAGAAAATCTATTCATCACATCTGGTGCGTTCCAAGAACCACCAGAAGCAACTCTGGGAGTACTGAAGAGGTTCTGAGATTTTGTTCCCCAGTTACCATGAAAACATGATAGCTAGTGATTCATAAGACCTTGAAGGGATTTTTTATCCATAGAATTGGTGGGTATAGAAGAACTTTCAGGACCATGGTGTCCAGTTTCTACCACATACAGATAACAAGTATGAGAGCAAGATGTATGTTGATTCCAAGACATAGAAACATTTTCGTTAGCATTTTGACATCTTTGAAGTTAAAGTATATTTTAAAATTGGCATGCCCTAGTTTAGATAGCAGCATTGTTTTATTTTTTAATGGCACATAAAATACTGCCTTATAATTGAACGTGTCTTTGATGAATGGACGATGGTAATGACTTGTCCAAAGTCACATGGTAGGATAGGCTTTCAGAATTCAGGTCACCTTGCTTCAAATCCTGGCTTTGTCATTTACAGTTGTGTGACCCTGATTAAGTTACTTAACCTCTCTCCATCTCAGTTTTCTCAACTTGAAAATGGGAACAATTAAAAGACCTTTATAGGTATAGTGGTCCCAGGCAGGATGTTCTAATCCCCTGTTTCTGAACCAGGACAGACTGTACAAGGTGATTAAAGGGGAGAATATGGAAGATTAAAAATAGAAGAGGAAGTTAAAACAAGAAGTAAAGAGTCCTCATTTATAAGCGACTCCAGAGGGACTGAATGTAATTATTAAGGTTGGAACTAGGTCAGGGCTCTTGGAAGGAGAACTGGTCCCTGAGAGGTGTCCTGGGCAGGGGGTGGGAGTTTGCCAGCCAGCATGACTGGGAACAATGAGGGTTACAAGAAGACAAGGACCTGGACTAGGCTCTTGGGCTTTTCTAGGTTAGACTAGACTATCTTTTGTGGCTGTCATAGGTCAATTCTGAACTAGATCAGAAGGGCAGTGAATAAGTCAGATAAACCAATAGATGTAAGAGGAGGGAACCAGTAGGCAAAAAGTCCTCACCTAGGGCCCACAAACCAGAGGTAGGACATCCACTTGCTCTTCTCAATGCCTCGTTGCAACTCTTATTGATTCCACAGAGCTCTTTACTTTTTAAATCCTGGTCAGATGTTGCCCATCTTTCTCTACTTCTCACCCGCAATATTGGCCCTCAATACTGATATCATCTCATGTAAATTCCTGAAATCTGGGAATAGGACCAGAGACCAAACCCTTGGGGGTTCTGGTACCCACCAAGGGAGCAAGATACTCTCATACTTTAATTAGAGGCGTATGTTCTAGGAATGAATAAGGAAGACAAAAGGGGCAGAAGATGAAGCAGGAAAGAAACAAAAGGTTTGAAAGAAAAGGGGGAAAATAGGAAGTCAGAAGTAAGCAGAGAAAATGGGGACAACATATAAGCTACTCCCTGTTTCAAAGGCACCCCCCTCATCTCTTAACTAAAACTTATTTTAACATTCACAGAGATATCCATAAAAATTATATCTACATTTATGTTTCTCTCTCTTTTTTAGAGACAGTCTCACATTATTGCCCTGGGTAGAGTACTGTGGCATCATAGCTCACGGCAACCTCAAGCTCTTGGGCTTAAGCGATTCTCTTGGCTCAGCCTTCCTAGTAGTTGGGACTGCAGGTGCCTGCCACAATGCCCAGCTGTGTTTTTTTTTGTTGTTGCAGTTTGGCCAGGGCCAGGTTTGAACCTGTCACCCTTGGCATATGGGGCCGGTGCCACTGAGCCACAGGCACTGCCCTACGTTTCTGTTTCTATTTGGGCTGTCTCGTGTTCACTGTTTTTCTCTATCTTCCAATATCCTTTTCACCAGCACCCCCATGGCTTTCTCTTAGAAAGGGATCACAGGAGCATCTAGCGGCTTGAATTCTAGGTTCTAGCTCTCAGGCCTGAGATAGGTTCTATGGTTGTGGCAGTAGCAATACTAACCCCAGTTCCAGTTTTAGAAATGGCCAAATGGAAGAGCAGGACCAAAGGAAAGAACATATAACATCAGAGAGTGAAGTAGAAAAAGGGTATGAGGAAGGGATCAGGGAGCCAGCAGGGGTGGGACCGGGCTGTACTCACAAAGAAAGTCGGAAAGCCACTCGGGCTGGTTGTAGTGAACGATAGCAACACACAGCGTGTTGAGGGCTACCAGACTGAGCACAGTCCAGTAGAAGGCCTGAGTTTTGACCATGCGGCGGATATAGAAACGCATCCTCCTCTCTTTTTTGTGAAAAAAAGTTGAGTTCTCCAGCTTGGCACTTTTAATGCTGGCTCGGGCGAAGGGAGAACCTGCCAGGGAAAAGATGGAGAATATCAGGCTTAGGCAGGTTCCTAGCCAAGGGATCCATTAACCTTTCTAGTAAGCCCTCCGGCCCAAGGGAACCATCATGACCCATGGGCTTAACTTTGCAGAGATGAGCTTATGAGAAGACAAAGTTCCTGGAAATAACAGAATTGGAAGTAAAGAATGAGAACTCAGGGTGTCAACGGGGAGGCTGATGGTACTCTGTCACGAGGCCAATTTTCCATGTTCCCCACTCCTAACCACATCCGATGTGTCTAAGGGCTCACATCACAGGAAGGATCAGGCAGAACCCTCTGTTCAGTATTCCTGACATAGAGGCAGGCAACAGAGCTGCATAGAGCATGCTTGGGAAGCCTCCAAGCATTAGGTATTAATAAGACTCTGTTTTCCATGAACATTTCATTTGAGAAGTGATCACCAGGGAGTAAATCAGGTGTGTCTACTGCCTGCACAAATCTTTGCTCTTAAGTATTTACTGAGCAGTTACCTACTGTGTGTTAGGCCCTTTCCCAGGCACTCAGGATACATTAGGTAAGTCAGCCCTGCTCTCTCGGCACTGACATTCTAGGTAGAAGAGACAGACATCAGGCCTACTAAATTAGTAAGTTAACAGTGTGATGGAAAGAGAAAAGTGGTTGATAGGGGAAAGGGAGGGAGGTAAGGGTAGGGAGGTGATGGGCAGGTCATGTAGGGCCTGGCGGACCACAGGGGAGGACTTTGGTTTTTACCCCGAGGGAGGTGAGACCTATGGAGGGTTCTGAACAGAGGAAGGACCTTCCTGACTAAGGGATTCAGAGTTCCCTCTCGTGCTGTGGGGGGAACAGACAATGAGAGGTGAGGGCTAGAGGTGGGAGACCAGATTGGAGGTGATTGTACAGGTCCAGGCAAGCAATGATAGGGATCTGACTTGGGTGATGGCTAAGGAGGAAGAGTAGCTGGATTTGGGATATATTATTTAAGGTAGATTCAACATTTGCTGATAGATCAAGTGTGGATGTTAGAGAGTGGGAATAGCCACAGTTTTCAGTGAGTCTCTGGAGGGACGAAGCTGCCAATGAATGAGGCGGGTTTTGGGGAGGGGGCAACGATCACTTAGACAGAATGAATTCATCTTCTAAAATCTCTCTCCTTATAAACCTTCAATTGCATTCATTTCTTTATTGTTCTTTATTAGTTCAGTCATTCATTTACCCATCCATTCATCATCATTTGTTCATTTGTTTATTTGTACATCCATTCATCCACCCATCTGTCCAGTCACCCATTTATCCATCCAGCACATTTACTGAAACCACCCACTTGCCAGGCAACAGATACCGCAAACACCTTGAAGAAAGTCACTTCCACTTAGCAAATTCTCAGCAGACTTAAGCAGCACACCAGTAGCTATAATGGCTCATACTGGGTTTGTAAAAGTTGAAATTATTGGTCCACATTTAAAAAGTGAGAGATTCTTCCTTAAAACTCTGGATTTTGGCTTCCCTTGAATGACTACAACAGCTAACGTTTATGAAACGTTTAGCAGGCACCAGGCATTGTGGGGAACACGTTTTACAGAATAGGATACTTACTCCTCCTTGCAACCCTAGGAAGGAGGGACCGGCATTGTACTCATTTCACAGCTGAGGAAATGGAGACTGAGACAGATTGACAGGGGTCTGGTAACTGGATAAGAAGTAATAAGATGGCTCAGAGCACATGCTCCTGGTCACCACACTCCACTCCTGGAACTTGGGGTCCTGGTGGGATATGTTTCCCAGCACAGTTGGCCAGGCTCAGTGGGTGTGGCCGCCTCTCAGGGATGCCCCTCTTCTCTGGCCAGGACCCTTTTCTCATGTCCACACCTTGTCTGACCCCAGGGACAGGTCCTCATGGCCCAGCCCAGTTGGACGTTACTGGCCCTAGTCCCTGCAGCTCCCAAAGATGTGCCTACACCTGCCAGTCTCCAAAGGACTTGGCAAAGAGGAATGGAACTGTCAGGTGACTCTGGGATAGGGAAGCTCCACAGGCAGACAAAGAGAGAGATGTCACAGTGGGCAGGATGCCCCAGGCCACTACTCCTGCATCTTGGGTCTCCAGTACCTCCATCTGCAAATTGAAGACAACGACACTCCCTGTTTTGTAGGACCATGGAGAGTCACAAATGAGTTAATATAGCTTAGTGTGATGCCTGGCACACGATGATTTTGGAGGTAATCCCCTACTGCAACCTCAGAAGCTGAAATCAAGACTCAGACCATATGCCAGTCATGGAAGGGATCTCTCCTGATCACTTGGCCTAGAGACACATCTCACTACAGGTATACCCTTCACTAGGGAGGGAGAAAGAACTGTTAACTGAACACATCCTAGGTGCTGTGCCCCATGTTAGCTAGGTACTATCACTTCTATGAATTACAAATTTTTTATTTTTTTGTTTTTTAGTCTTTGAGACAGTCTTACTTTGCCCTGGGTAAAGTGCTGTGGTGTCACAACTCATAACAACCTCAAACTCCTAGGCTCAAGCAATCCTCTTGCCTTAGCCTCCCAAGTAGCTGGGAGTATAGGGGCCTGCTACAATGCCCAGCCAGTTTTTTTTTTTTTTTTAGATACAGGGTGTTGCTCTTGCTCAGGATGGTCTGGAACTCCTGAGCTTAAGCAATCCACCTGCCTTGGCCTCCCAGAGTGCTAGGATTACAGGCATGATTCTCCATCCCTGGCCCTTAATTATAATTTTCTTAAGAGGCAGGATCTTGCTCTGTTGCCTAGGCTAGAGCCTAGCCTCCCAATGTGCTGGGATTACAGGTGCGAGTTACTGTACCTGGCCATTTAAAATCTCTTCTTTATTAAATGCATACCTAGACCATGGATTCTCTGTGTAGCAAGTTTTCTTCTGTCAGCCACAAATTCAAGAACAGGGTCTTTTTTTTTTGAGACGGAGCCTCAAGCTATCCCCCCTGGGTAGAGTACCATGGCTTCACAGCTCACAGCAACCTCCAACTCCTGGGCTCAAATGAGTCTCTTGCCTCAGCCTCCCAAGTAGCTGGGACCACAGGCGCCTGCCACAATGCCCGGTCATTTTTTTTTGGTTGCAGCCATCATTGTTGTTTGGCGGGCCCAGGCTGGGGATTCGAACCCGCCACCTTAGGTGTATGTGGCTGGAGCCTTAGCTGATTGAGCCACAGGTGCCGAGCCAAGAACAAGGTCTTACATACAGAAACTCTCTGAGAATCTCTCCAGGCTTCTTAGAATTATCCCTGGTTATGGGCTGAACTGTGTCCTCCCCCCTTAATTCATATGTTGATGGTACTAACTCCCAGTACCTCAGTATGTGGCTGTCTTTACAGAGCTAAT
>CAUYQV010032290.1:0-15403 GCA_963574575.1 Galagoides demidoff
CTTTAAAAACCGGCTCCTCTCCGCCATTAAATGAGACCTTGACAAAGGAACTTGCAGGGTCTCCTCCTTTCTCGCCTATTGTCTTTCAGGCTGGGTCCCCCTCGCCCCCACGAATAACTGAGTCCCGCGGGACGGGACAGAAATGTTTAAACAATACAAAGGTGATTTTCACTCTAACAAATTAGCTAAGAGAATCATCAGAGAAAATGTTGTATTATCAAATTAACCTTTACTCCACCAAGATCACAACACCTATTGTCTATGTGTGAGTAACTCCTCAAATCTCCTGAGACAAACATCCTCACAGTCCCAGTGAAACCCTAACTAAATCGGACTTCACCTTGGCGCTACTTTTCTGCCCTCATCCAGGACTCTTACCCGGGGCCCCAGAGAGGAATCCAAGCTCATTGCTGTGGTTGGAAGATCCCAGTTCCTCCTGTGGCAAGGTGGAGGTCTTTGCATTCAGGGCCCCGTCTCAGTTCCTAGAGATTCTTGCTTTGCTCGTAATTCCTTCTCTCTCCAAAACCAGCAATGGTGCTTGACTCCTGCTTGTGCTTAGAACAGCTCTGACCTCCCCTGTGGTTAATAGCCAGACAAAACACTCTGCTTTCAAAGGACTCACGTAACAGCCCTTGGGATAATCTCCCTTTTTATTAATTCAAAATCAAATAATTAGTAGCCTTGCTTATGTCTTTAACAAACATCCTTCTGCCATATAGGGTGACCTAAGTGAAGTGTGAAATCTTATGTTCACGTGTCTGGATCAGGGAAGGGGATTACAGGCTTGCACCCTGTAGGATTCTGCCTTCCACAGCGTCTCTTAAGGAATTAGTCTAATGTAGGGGCCACCCCACATCTCTGACACATTCTCCTTCACACCATCTGCTTAGCTGGTAGTGGGTTGCCTTTTACATTTTAATTTAAGAAACAAAGCCAGAGGAAACGCACAGGTGAGGAGATAAAGAAAAGGGCCTAATGATGCCAGATCCATTTCTTAAAATAGTTCTCTCTTTGAAAAGTGTGGGGTAAGCACATACGCTATGAGCTGGTGCAGAATGGAGCTTGTCAGGGGCTGGGAGGATATTCAAACAGGGAGAAATCTGTCACCACTCAAGTCGTGCCAACACAAACTTCAGACCACATCAGCAGTGGCTGACTGTGCATGGATTTGGTGGCAGTAATGTGATAAAAATAGAGAATTATAAACGGAGTACAAGATGCTAGAACTGCCTGGATCTACAACCTGAGAATTACAGTGTTTGTTTTATGCCTACAAGATAAAATAAGACAGTCATCTGAGATGCACAAAAGTAGCGAGTATAAAATGGCAATTTATTTTCTTGGCTGTAATAGAATCTTCTCTCTCCTAGAGAGGGATTAAACTCTGCAGACTGCCTACCCCCATCCGCTTGGGTCTGTGCTGACGGTGCCGCGTAGTCACTGCATCTCACTGGGTCTTCATTTTATCACTTTTACTTCCTTGCTGTTCATATTAAGAAAACCATTGAGGGCAGTGCCTATGGCTGAAAGGAGTAGGGCACTGGCCCCATATGCCAAAGGTGGTGGGTTCAAACCCAGCCCAAGCCAAAAACTACAACAACAACAAAAAAAAGAAAACCATTGAACTACATTCTATGATGGAGAATCAACTTGGCTCCTTGTTTAGAAAAGCAAAAGGATTGGAGCATCAAAAATGAAACTTCTATTGAGTGGAAATGGAATTTCTAAAGGGACTTTTTCTGTGGGACTGGAGTTGTCCCTCTGTCAAGGTGTTCTGTTCTCTTACAGCCAGGCTATCAACACAGCCACCTGAAGGCAGCTTACAGGACTGTCGAAGAACAACTCTGCAGGGGTGCGGAATTTGCCACCTTGGAGCCACATGTGGCCTTTTGACTGAATTCAAATTTTACAAAACAAATCCATTTATTAAAAGGAATTCAGCAGAGAAAGATGAAGCTTTTCCTGCCTTCTTTGCTTCTTAAAAAAGAACAATGCTGAAATCAGAAGACCACTGGTTCCTCACCCCTAGGGTGCTCCCCACTCCTGTAGGGTAGAATTGGACGGTGTATTCTGTGCTTGTAATTTACTCTCTCTTTCCCCTCTCCCACCTCCAATCAGTCATTGTAAAATTATCCCTTATCTCTTCATTGTTTAGATTTTTTTGAATTTCACAAAGAGTCTCAGAGATACTTGAGTTTTCTTTGTGGCAGAGTTAATACAGAATGTCCTATAGTTCTTTGGCTCAGCCTGGCTGTAGTTACTCTCCTCATATTCCTTCCGGGGCCCTGATTTTCACAGCAAGCTGTGGCTTTTCCCGTAACTGGTTCTCAGAGTTTCCACAAGGACATAGCTGTACAACTGCCTTGGTTTAAATCGATCCAAAGTGTTGTAGAATTCTAGGTATGACACATACGTGTATTAATAATAGACCTGATAATATGATGAACCATTATTAATGCGTCTAGTTTCCTAGAAAATCAGTAGAAGCTTCATCGCTGCCCTCCCAATATTGATCTTAGTTGATGTAATTTTCATAGACTGGACATGCACCACCTGTGCATATCAGGGCAGTCGGCCCACTTCCCTCTGTTGACCACCTTTGTATGTCAACCAGTTTGAAACAGTCCCTTGAGTGGTCAACTGACAGAGGGTCCACTCTATCTATAAAAAATGATCTAATCGGGTGGGCCTGTGGCTTAGAGGAATAGGGCGCTGGCCCCGTATACCAGAGGTGGTGGGTTCAAACCTGGCCCCAGCCAAAAACTGCAAAAAAAAATGACAGAATAAAGAAGGCTTGTTAACATAAGACACTTTGGAGACATGATTTTTCCACATCTGAAAAGAAACTTCGCAGACACAGGTATTTTAAAAATAACATGTAGCTTTATAGTTCACATTCTTTAATATGAGAATGTGGTAAATTTAAATTTAAATCTTATTGTTTCTTCTCTTCTTAAATCCTATTTTAGGCCTTAAATATTATACCAAGCGAGTGAAGAAACAAATTATTTAAACATATGTATTTTCCATACAATCGCTAATTCACAGAGGATGGCATAAAAGTGACATTTGTTAGATCGTGTGTACATCCTACTATACAGTATTTCTTGGTTTCCATGTGATTGGATTTGGAGTGAAATTCCGATGTCAGAGTTGAAGCAGTTTCCATACTTTGTTCCGGGCCTTAGGGAAAGTCCCACTGCAGGGCAGGCAGTCTTTTACTTGTGAGAGTCAGAAAGATGTGTGCAGAGGCATTTGCCAACGTCCTTCCAAAGTAAACTTCAAAACCACAAGTGTAGCCTTCAGCTGGTGGCTGCCTCGGCTTTCTAGAACTAAAGCACAGATAAATCGCGAACTTGAGAATTACGTCTTCATGCCCAGAAACTGGGGAATGCCCTGGAATCCGCACTTGGATGCCTGTGGTTGGTGGAAAAGAGCATGAAAGTGAGAATGGACAGGGGGAAATTCCAGCATGGAGCAGCCAGCACGCGGTGGTCTGTGAATAGTCAGCCTCTTGTTAGAGGAATCGTTGACAGTGATTAAAATAGAATCTCCTCCATCCCTGCACCCCATAGAATGGCAAAATCCTACGCACCGTTCTTTACTTTACTTCCAGAGATAATTTTTTTCTTGAAATGACATGAAATTTGTCTTAGTAGAAATGAGATCCCTCCTGTGTTTTTATAGCAAAGAGGACAAGTGACTCTGGGGAATCAAAGGCATGAGACAGGGCGGCCATCTCTCAGGCACTCAGCACCACAAGACACTGGACAGAGCTCAGGATTATGTACACCCTGGAAAGACGATGGCCCCCAAGATGTCAAGGAGAGGGTCAGACGTACAGAAAGTGTAGGCACAGCACAACCAAACCGGTATGCTGAGTAAATAGAAAGGATGGATTAGAAACTCAGGGCCAAGCCCCAACCCTGTGCACAAGTCAATCACAGGGAAAGCCATTACATCATAGGCATGGGTTCAACATCATTTTGATAGTCCCTGACTGCAGGGAGTATCCTGAAATCTTTGTGTGCAGTCTCTCAATGTGATCCTAAAACTTTCAACATATTCCCTGGTCAAGAGTAAACCTTTGGATGGGAGAAGCGCCTTGTAAATGATATGTAAATTTCATGCACTGTAAGGGGGATAACAATATCTCCAAAAAAATTAACTGAACTCTTTGAAAGATGTTTTATAACCTGCGTATTTACTAGTGTGCACCTCAGATTGCTTAATACTACCTTGGATGAGCTGAAAATCAAAGTGAGCGTGAATGGGCATGGTTAGGCTCTCATTTCTTCAACCTACATCTGGCTTTCTAGCTCTCCTGGGTAGCTCTGGCATAAGCAGCATATGTTTCATGCTATTTTTTATTTATTTTATTTCTCTACATGTTCAATCTAGGGTTTACCTTTTGTGAACCTATAAAGGAATCTAATCTCTTGATGCTTCTGTTTTCTGGAAGCCAAATAATAATAACTGCTCAATCTTTTTTGTTGTTTTATTTTGGCAGAAGGGTGGGTTGATAAGTGTGTTTAGTCTGTCAGATTTATCCGAGCTTAGAGCAGCCCTTATAGGTCTTCATATTCTAAATGTTTCTGCTGTACAATCTTTCTTACTTGGTCTACATTCCTCATTGAGTGAGTACATTGCTGTGTAAAAAATAGCCACAAAAGTTAGTGATTTAAACAACACCTATTTATTATATGTTTCCTGTGGGTCAGCATTCTGGGCCTGGAGGAGCCTTTGTTTCAAGGTCTTGTGCAGAGAACCATCCGATTGTTAGCTGGGGCTTCAGTCAGCTCTAGGCTGGACCGGATGGCTCTCTCTCCAAGCAGAAATGGCTGTTGGCTGGGTCCATCCACCTATATTATTGGGATGCAGCTTCAGTTCCCTGCTGATGGTGTGTCAAGGCCTCCTTCTATGCCTTGCTATGTGGAGGCCTCCAACGTGACAGCCCACTCCTTTTAAGTCTGCAGCCATAGACTAGAATATAGACTGTCTGCTATCATAGGCCAGAATACAGAGTGTGTGCCAGCACGGTGGATGTTTCAACATCTGAGAGCCTGGCCCCTGAAGTCAGAACCCATCATCTTTGCCACACCGTCTTGGTTGGAATAGAGTCACCAGCTCGAACCCACACCCACGGGAAGAGATGAACAGGGCACGAACGTCCGAGAGAAGAACCATGAGGGACCATGGTACCAGTTGGCCGGCCACACACACACATGATGTCCCCTGAATTTCACATTATGGTTTTACCATATGCATCCCTTATTGTGCAAACAAATGGAATATTTCCTTAAGGTAGACTGGGAATAAATAATAAATGCCCCAGAGAAATGAGAAATCTCAAGTCTAAATGCGTAAATGCATATGTTGATAAATGGTGGGAGGAAGAGGAACACAAGACTGTGAGCACAGAACTGGGGGACATGGCCGAGTGTTGCACAGGAAGGGCCGACATGACTGGGGGACAGGGCCAAGTGGTGCACAGGAAGGGCCGACATGACTGGGGGACATGGCCAAGTGGTGCACAGGAAGGGCCGACATGACTGGGGGACAGGACCAAGTGGTGCACAGGAAGGGCCGACATGAGAGGTGCAGGGCGAGTACATGCCTCCCTGGAGACACAGCTGCAGCTGGTGTGTTCTACAGATGACAATGGCAAGAGAAGAAGTGGCCAAACCAGAAAGGGCCTTTTGGGCATTGCAGAAAGTTTGGGCTTTTTGCGCATGTGATGAGAAACTTAAGAAGATCGCAGGAAGCAAATAATGAAGGAGAGAAGGAATAAGGTATGATCACGTTTGCATAACCTCCGATTTAGGAGCAGAGAAGCCATAAACCTATAACTATAAAGGGAGGTGAATGTCATGCCTCAAATGCTTCTGGGCTGCAAAGATCCACTGCAAATTCACCACCATTTAGATTCATCAAAAGGAGAGTCAGACTGCATGAAATCTCAAGAAATGTTCAAAGCCACTAGAATCGCTCTTCCCTTTTTAGTGATTTCTAGAAACTTTCAGGTTAATTTTTATGAATCCCAGCTTGATTGTTATTACCCTAAGTTTAAAATTAGTGTTTTACCCATTTTGTGTTTTAAATTTCTTTTTTGTTAGTGCCTGGCATGTTATTTTAATTTCAAAAGGAACAGAAGTGGTGAGATCCGTGAGGAAACCATGTGTCCAGGGGAAGGGGATGGGGACGTGGTGTAGTCAGGTGTCACCCTCTAAGAACTCTCAGCTACATCTATTGTGACTTGTTTCTTTGGAGATTGTCCTCATCACTTCCATGCCTTGGACTTGATAATTCAATTAGGTCTTGACAACCTTAGATACTCTTAGTCGCGAATTGCCTTGCACTGTATTTATTGCATGAGTCTATAAATATCTCTGTGGCTAGAGACTGTTATTTCTTGCTATGCCAAGTTCCTGGGCAAATGGAAGGCTCTCTGCAAACACTTGTCAATCAAATTTGGCTTCAGCCATGGGAACACAGAAACAAAACTCCATTCAATTCACTGGAGACTCCTTGGAAACCTGAGAAAAAACACCAAAATCTTAGCACAACTGCACAGATTAGAAAGGCTGACCCAGAATGATCCTGCTCAAAATGCTGCAGAATTTGGGGGAAGTCTCAGAGATTTTTAACTGAGGAAAAAACTTACTAGATACTATGACTATTATGTATGCATTTTTTTATCTTGAGCTGAGAGAATGTTTCTTGGTTTCTTAGGCTGTCTCAATACCACAAGAGGAAATAGCCAGAAATAAGACCAAAGTTTGACTCGTAAAGGTTTTAAATTGAAAAAACAGACTTCACATCCGTGCTTAATGCTAAATTAGCCCCCCATTTCCATATTGTGAATATTACTTGAAATTGGGCTTATTTTTAAGCCTTTATCTTTGTAGGTGCTTTTTTCTTTCAAAGCCGTGCATAAAAATGTTTCTGCCTTGCTAATTAGAAGAAGACGGTCTATCTTTCCAAATCTCTCTTCAGGGGAGAAAAAGGCTATTAAGTCTAAAAACCTTAGTATGATCTGTTAGTCATATGTACAAGGATGAATGAATATCATTTATTTATCAAAGGAGAAAATAGAATTATTTGTCTGTTACCTATGTCTGTTTTGAAAAGAATTGCATATTAGAACATAAAGAAGATAGAGTGTGAGTAGATGGATAATTTTAAAATAGGCAAGAAAAAACTAAAAGAGCAGAAGTACCCTGAGCCCTCCACCATATCATCTAGCAGGAGGCTATGTGAAAATACAGATTCCCAGGATATAATCATAGATATCCCGATTTATACAGTCTGAAGTAGAGGCTGGGTATCAATATCTTAAGACAAAACATATCTCTGTCCCCGGGTGCCTTCAGGTGCTACTGATGTGATTCCAGATTCTCCCCTTCTGGGAAAAGAAAGTGAAGACGTCCAGAGTCCGTGCCTCGTTCCCTATCACTCGTGTTGTTTGTCCCTTAACACAAAACTGGGTATTCGAGTCCTATGTTTTCAGTCCATGCAGCAAAATTCAGTGTGTGCAGACCCAGGATGACGCGTTCTGAGCCTGGTGCTATGCTAAGTGGGGCAAAGGACACAGAGCTATAAACACATGTCCCTGACCACTCTGTGCAAAGCCAATCAGGGGGATAGTTCTGGAAAGAGGTGTAATAAAAGTTGCAGTTACATGTGAGTCTGGGCAGACTGCTGTGGGAATGGAGGATGGAGAACGTTCTAACAGGGGTGGGAACCGGTGACTCTTCAGTGAGAAAATGCTTTGAACTCAGGCTTGAAGCAGACTTGAAGTGGGAGTTGGAACAAACACAGGATACTGGATAATCTAGGTTTGCACCACTGGGTGACGGGGATCAAAGCGGAGCTTGAAATCCATGCGCCTACAGGGACCCAGGGAGTGACAGAAAGCACAGAGGTAACCCAGCAGTTGGGGATGACACTGGCCATGGGGGGAGCTCTGGTAACTAGAGACAGCATGGTGCCTCCACGTCTGATCAAAATACTCCATTTTATAGGGACCCACTTGTCAAAGAGAAGCCAGCCACGGGGCAGGGGCAGCCCCCAGATGCCACTTTCAGCCCCAGAAAGCAAAGCTGAGGTCTGCAGCTCTTCCAGCCCTACATTCTCTCCAAGGCAATGTCCACATTCTCCAGGCTTTAATGATGTCTAAACACAATGGACAGTGTCCAGGGTTCAATTGTTGTCTAGATGTGGACATTCCCAAAACGTGCCATCTCCTTTCCTAACTCATGCCTGATCCTCAAAGTCGTATTTGCCAGAGTAAACCAGTGAACATCTCAGCGGCGCGTGGAACTTGACAGAACAGAATAAGTGAATAATCCCCCTCATGGAAGTCTCTTCCAGCTGTGCCCTTCTCCTGGTCTCCTCCAGCTGTGCCCCTCTCTTGGTCTCTTCCAGCTGTCTCCTTCTTTTGGTTACACTGCATCTGCGTCTCATCCTGCCAATTCTCCCTACCAAAGATTTCTCAAACCCACGCATGACACCCGTTTTGCCCCTGCTGAAGCCTGAGGTGCCGTCTATTCTGTCCTGGAAGAAATCGAGTGTGGTTAGGGAAGGTCAGTCCCTGCTCAGTACTGCAGTGAGGTTTTCAGAAGCAATTCTCCCCTGTCAGCTGGAAACCTGCCTCATTTCAACAGTGCCCTGCACAGCAGGATGGCATCCACCCCCAGGCTGCTCCTGTTGGCTCCTCTGGGTTCCTGTCCCCTGACCTTCCCTGTTGCTCCTCTGGGTCCCTGTCCCCGACCTTCCCTGTTGCTCCTCTGGGTTCCTGTCCCCAACCTTCCCTGGTACGCCTCTAGGTTCCTGTCCCCAACCTTCCCTGGTGCGCCTCTGGGTTCCTGTCCCCAACCTTCCCTGTTGCTCCTCTGGGTTCCTGTCCCCGACCTTCCCTGTTACTCCTCTGGGTTCCTGTCCCCTGACCTTCCCTGTTACTCCTCTGGGTCCCTGTCCCCTGACCTTCCCTGTTGCTCCTCTGGGTCCCTGTCCCCGACCTTCCCTGTTGCTCCTCTGGGTTCCTGTCCCCGACCTTCCCTGTTACTCCTCTGGGTCCCTGTCCCCGACCTTCCCTGTTGCTCCTCTGGGTTCCTGTCCCCAACCTTCCCTGGTACGCCTCTGGGTTCCTGTCCCCGACCTTCCCTGTTGCTCCTCTGGGTTCCTGTCCCTGACCTTCCCTGTTACTCCTCTGGGTCCCTGTCCCCGACCTTCCCTGTTACTCCTCTGGGTCCCTGTCCCCCGACCTTCCCTGTTAGGCAACAACCCCGTCTTTGTTACCTTGTTGAGCACATCGTGCTAGTCCCCTTGGAAACCCTGTTCCCTTTGCTAGCATCTTCTTTTCCCCCTTCACCTTACCCAAGTTGACTTGTGTCCATGCATTAGGCCAAGTTTTAAGGTTAGATTCTCATAAAACTATTTCCTGGACTCAGGCCACCTCCTTTTGGCCAGTGCTTCTTAGTTTGCTTTATTCTATCACAATCTATAGTGGAGATTTTTTTTAAATTTTTTATTTGTTTTTCTTCTTAGCGTCAGACCTGATTATTATTCCTGTATGCTGACAGAAGTTGTGCCTATAGCCACTCATTTTATCTGATGGAGTTAATGAATTTATGAACAATTGTGTTGGAGGAAATCAAATATTATAAGCAAACACGTTGGTATTTTATTCTGGAAGTGAAGTCTTTTTTGTTGCCAGTACTCCTGCTGATTGTTACCAGAAAGGGATGTCAACTTTGGGAAGTGAACTGGGGACCATGGCTTTTAGAGAACATTGAGCAGAGGTGTTGGAAAGTCCGGACAGAATCAGGTGTTGGCTTCATGCAAAGCAACCGTCACGGGCAAAGAGGCAGAGGGCAGACTTCAGTGAAATTATGAAGTTATAGAGATGCGGCTAATTGATGTCACTGCCACTAATGATATTTGTAATAATAATGTGGTGGTAGTTGTACAGTGGCCAAGATATAATTAGTGTATTATGGTGGGCTTTCATTTTTAATGTTTTTTTTTTTTTTGAGACAGTCTCACTTTGTCACCCTTAGTAGAGTGCTGGGGTGTCATAGCTCACAGCAACCTCCAACTCTAGGGCTCAAGAGATCCTCCTGCGTCAGCCTCCCAAGTAGCTGTGACTATGGGCACCTGCCACAATCTGCCTATTTATTTTTCCTTTTTTAAAAGACGAAGTCGTGCTCTGGCTCAGATGGGTCTCGAACCTCTGAGCTCGGGCAGTGCACCCAGCTAGGCCTCCCAGAGGGCTAGGATTACAGGCGTGAGCCACTGTGCCTGGCTTTAACGTTTCAGCTGAAAATTATGTAGACTTCTTCAGTTAATTGATTTTCCTTCCTTGTAAATGCTACATTTATTTTGGACATTATACATCTTTTATTTTCAAATACCTGTGGTCCCAGCACAAATTTATTCATTGGTGGGTTTGCCGCAATTCATTTAATTCAGGGCCTATTTTTTGATGTCTTATAAAATCCTAAACATGTATCCCCATGGTTTTTAGTGATCTGTAAATGATTATTAGCTGGTAGGAAAACCAAATAAAAACAAAATAGCACTTTATCCTAATTGTCTCATTGTCAAAGTAAATATTCGATACAAACTGTAATAAATAATTATTATAAACATGTATACAAGTGCTGGTGGGGTGAATTGATCTATTGTTATTCAGGGTTGTGTTGTAATTCTCTGAGAGGCAGGAATAAAAACACTGCCTTTTATCTGGTTTAGCCTCTCTTAATTTCAATGTATTTGCGAGATTCTTTCCCAGGCACTTTGCAATGCTTTTTATGCAGTTAGTATTCACACTTTTTCCTAGAATTACAGAGAATGAGAAGGAAAGGGAAGGATGGATAAACAAATCTTATCTAGTTCCCTAAAGGCACTGCGTCTGCAGTTACTTATTAGTTTTAACTCATTTATTCAAATAGGTTTAGTCAGCTTACCTCACTCGGAAACAATTAGCAGCAACCTACAGAAACATTTACAGTAGTCTAGGGAAAATAGATGTAATTAGAGCAGAGGAAAGCACAGTCAGGATAACAAGCTCAAGAATGCACTAAATGCATGTTATAGGAAAAACTGTACCTTTGAATACTCTGTCTAAAAGCAGGAACCAAGGATAACCCTTAGAGGGATAGATAGTTTACAAACACTTCATTGAATCCTCCCTGAACAGTAAAACCCACAGCCTAGTTCTTGTGAGCATTACAGCTGAACTATGCCATTAGCTATTGGCAAGATAAAAGTTTGGAGCATTTTGTGTTAACAATTTGCTAATTGAATTGGTTGACAGAATACCAGTCTGTGGGCGGTGCCTGTGGCTCAAAGGAGTAGGGTGCCGGCCCCATATGCCAGAGGTGGCGGGTTCATACCCAGCCCTGGCCAAAAACCGCAAAAATAAAAGAATACTAGTCTGTATTACTTGCCTAACTTTGACAAAGAGGACAATTTGGTATATTTTAGAGAAAAATTAGAATCCTAGCTATCATAACATACAGGTTTAAACAAATGCCTTACTCTGTTGGGGTCCTGTCAGAAAACTGAATGAAGGATCATCATTTTACAGGAGAAGCTGTTATTTGCCACTGAATGACTTTATAATTTATTTCCAAAATTTCTTACATTAATAAGTTATCATTTCCTCCAATTTTATCTATATACATCTCTGTAAATAATTATAATTATTTTCCTATATGTTAAGAATTGCTTTCTCTGATAAGTATATTCAGAAATAGCAGAAATGAAAGGTGAAACTCTGTGGCCACAGATGAAAGCAAAGTTAGGCACCCACTGGGGATTGAACCTGAGACCTTGCCCTTGTTAGCACAGTGTAACAGCTGACCCGGCTGACCAGCAGCAGCCTGGTCGTTCAATCTCCTTTATAACTTAACCTCTCTCTGTCATTTTTATACCAGTCAGGTCTTCCCTTCCAAACAAAGCAATCACTTCGATAATTTGAGTCTGATTTTATCTTTCCTGCTAAGTAGATAATTGCCTTCCTCTCTGTTCCTAGTGGGCAGTCAAGCCTCCACAGTGAGCCTCACAACTAATAGATTACAGGCTGAAGCATCAGCCCTGCTACAGACAGGGGCTGCCTAAGGGAAAATTAAAAACAGCAACTCTTTTTTGCAAAATTTAAAATGACTGCGGGGTCCATGAAATTAAAGTCACATTAACATAAGAATTTTTTCTTTCTCAGAAGATGATGTCAAGCTCTCTGGCATAAATTATAAACCATGCAGCTTAAAACTTAATGCCTATAACATTTATAAATATGTAAATGGCCAGCAATTTCTTCTTTAAGAAGACGAGTATTGCTGTCCATATACATATAAGCAGATTGGCTGGTAAGTTTAATGCAAAATCATTCATCATGTTTACATTATCGTGGATGGTTTAAAGGGCGTCCAGGACAAAGCTCCTGATTCAGAAAGGTGCCCAACAGGCACTGGAGTTGTAAAATATTATTTCAGGTGGAAGACTGGGAGTGGTAGGTAAATATGATTTTTCAAGATATCATGATCTTTTCTAAGGGATCTAAACTATAGATTTATTTTTAAATAAATATAACAATATATTTTCCCATATTAGTAGAAATAGCTGTTTATGAAGGTAAATTCTCTAGTTTCAGAGCTAACTTCATCATCAGTGCTGGACAGATGTAGTTGAGCTTTGTCAGTTACTTGAGATCCTAAGATCATGCAGGTTTTTTTGCAGTTTTTGGCCAGGGCCGGGTTTAAACTTACCACCCCGGTAAATGGGGCCGGTGCCCTACTCCTTGAGCCACAGGCACCACCCAGATCTTGCAATTTTAAGGGAGATATTTTAAAGATGCCAGATGAGAGCAGCAATATTGAAAATGTAGCTATAAGACCCTTTTTTTTTTTTGAGACAGTAGAGTACTGTGGCATCACAGCTCACAGCAACCTCCAATTCTTGGGCTGAAGTGATTCTCTTGCCTCAGTCTCCCAAGTAGCTTGGACTATAGGCGCCCACCACAATGTCTGGCTATTTTTTTTGTTGTTGTTGTAGTTCTCACTGTTATTTAGCTGGCCCAGGCCAGGTTTGAACCTTCCAGGAGCCCCAGTATATGTGGCCGGTGCCCTAACGGCTGAGCTATGGGTGCTGAACCAAAGCCCTGTTATTAAAAATCAGAAAAAAAAATATATTTTCCTAACCAGTGAGGTAGTGTATGCCGAGTTGATTATCATGAAATGCACGTGTGTGTTGAGGTGTATGTGTATTTGGTTGTGTGTATAAATATGACACATTTTGTAGATTGCTACTGTTAATACATTTCTAATTGAAACATTTCCATCAACATTTTTGTGTATGTTTTATTTACCTGGTAACTTTCAACGTGGATTTCACCAAAGTCACATTAATCACGTGAGCGCATGTAATGCTCAGTTCAGTTTTGTATCACACCGAGAGCTGGCATTCACATCTGCTTTGCTAATAACTGTTTTGCAACTTGGAGCAGATAACTTTTGGCCTTGGTTTTTTTTCTGGAAATGAGCTGTTAGAAGTAAAGGAGCCCTTTAAAATTTCTACAGTTCTAAAGGAGAAATGGAATTCAATTTTTAGAACAATCGGCATCGAGAGAATAAAATGTGCGATTAATTCCCCCAAATAAATTCATCTGTCAAGTGCAAACACTGCACTCCAGAGAACCTTTCCTAGATCCATCACCATGAAAGAAACACAGTTAAATATGTTGCAGTACAAGAGGGATTATAGAGTTGCTGCTGTTGCTGTTACCTGGTCCCACAGTCGCACCAAAGAAGCAAGAGCGGGAGATGGATTCCATCTGCAGAGACTCAGCATTGCCTTTTGGAAGAATTGAGAATCGAACGGGCCAAGTGGTGCGAAGCTTTGAATGTCAAGTTCAGAGACTCACATTTCAGTCCATCCCCCATAGCTTCGTGAGGCCCCGTCTGGGGGAACAGCACGATGGAATAGAATAGAGGGCCCTCACCTCAGGAAGAGGGTGCCAGCGTCTGGGGGTGTCTAAGCTGCCGCCTGCAGGCTGCATGTGGGTTATGTGAGGACTTTGTGGCTTATTGGTGGTGTCAGGTATCAGGAAAACTATGCAGGGAGCTTTTTCTTTGGTCATCAGCTTTCATTTGTGTTCGTGTATTGAAAGGTGGCCCAAGACAACCCTTCTTCTTCCAATGTGGAGCACAGAAGCTGAAAGGTTGGACATCCCTTAACCTGAATGGGGGCAGAGAATGGTTGGTAAGACTAGGATCTTAAAGTTCTGAAAATGTCTTCTGTTCTCATGGTAGCACATACACACAGTGCCGAGGACTCCCCAATGTCACGCCACAGCGCGCTCTGCTGTCCTCACCTTACAAACTGTTGGGAGTTTTCTCTGGTCACAGCAAAAGCCTCTTGGAATAAAAAAGCTCAAAATTCAATGTATTATTTCCCTCACATCTTCACCTCCTTCCACTTTTGTTTCCTCAATCAAAGGCACCACTGTCCACATAAGCAATGAAGCCTCCAGGCCTACCTGCTCCTTCTAATGTACGCCTGACATTTAATGATTTGACATTTAATCACATACCCAGTTCCCAATCTTCAACCTGCCTGTTATCTCTCAAAGCCATCTCTTTGTTCCACCATTCTTCTGCTTTTTTAAAATTATTGTGGCAAGCTCCAAAATTTTTCAACATATATATATAGGTGTGTGTGTATTTGTGTGTGTGTGTCACAGCTCACAGCAACCTCAAACTCTTGGGCTCAAGAGATCCTCTTGCCTCAGCCTCCTGAGTAGCTGGGACTACCAGCACCTGGCACGATTCCTGGTTATTTATTTATTTATTTTAGTAGTGACAGGGTCTCACTCTTGCTCAGGCTGGTCTCCAATTCCTGAGCTCAGGAGTTCCACTTTCCTTGGCTTCCCAGAGTACCAGGATTACAGGTGCGAACCACTGTACCTGACTCTTCTTGTATCCTTAAGCCTCCACACCAGATGATGCCCCAGACAACTGTTGGAGTGAGCACGTACAGAGAAAGGGATGGACAGTGTCAATCCTGTTTGGTACATTCTTTCAGGGGCTCTTTATCTGCCTTAAGATAAATCTAATTGGCTCAGTGCCTGTGGCTCAATCGGCTAAGGCGCCAGCCATGTACACCTAAGGTGGCGGGTTCGAATCCCCAGCCCGGGCCTGCCAAACAACAATGATGGCTGCAACCAAAAAATGGCCGGGCGTTGTGGCGGACACCTGTGGTGCCAGCTGCTTGGGAGGCAGAGGCAGAGGCAGGAGACTCGCTTGAGCCCAGGAGTTGGAGGTTGCTATGAGCTGTGATGCCATGGCACTCTACCCAGGGGGATAGCTTGAGGCTCCGTCTCAAAAAAAAAAGAAAAAAA